>VDFB02155948.1:0-13101 GCA_007258455.2 Sequoia sempervirens
ATGAGCTTTTCTACTTGGTGTTCTATTGCTAATACTATAGTGAGACAAATTTTGTGACTCATGTCATCCTATGATAATACAATCGTCGTGGATCTTGGGTTGTCTAGCTCTTTCACTACTAGTTTGACACTAGTTCATTAGGTGTGGACCATACCCTTAACAACTCTTTTCCTTTATGTAGTGTGACAAATGTTGAAACAATGGTTGCTAGTATTCCACAAGAAAACATAATCCAAATCCATGAAGACCTAGAAAACCTAGAAAATCAAGTATTGAAAACATTTCAGCCACCACTATCTCAACCATAGATAACATACACCACATGATTGAAACTGAAGAAGGAGTTGAACTTGTGCATAACCTAGCTTATATTTTTGGTAAACTTACTAGTTGTGCCCCACCTTCAAACAATGTCCAAAGGCAAGGAGGAACTCAAATTCCTCCTCTCACAACCATTGCCTCTATTCCTACCTATACCAACCCACAAGTTACAACAACAATGCAACCTACTAGTAATGTGATTCCTACCTTGGCTATTTCTTCTAGCATTCCTAGTACCTTTATGACATCGCACATCATATCTCCTACCACTTTACCTCCCATAAGAATTCCATTCACTTTCCCCTTGAACACATACACATCTCCACCTTATTCACCTCCATATCAAAATGCAAATAATGATCCGCTCATAAATAAAATTTTGCAAACTATTACATCCCTTCAAAAACAAGTTTCCACCATAAACCAAAACCAAAATGGCCAACCTACATATTATGTCAAAAGCAATCCCTTGTCCTTGGAGATATTGAGAACATTGATGCCATGCAAGGTATAAAAGTGCCTAGATTTGAGAAATATGGGGGGAAAGGAGATCCTTCTAACCATGTTTCCACTTATACCACCTTATGTAGTGACTTTATTCTTGAGGATAAGCTCTTGGATAAGCTTTTCCTAGATCCTTGAAAGATACTACCTTAGAATGGTTTTCCTCATTACTGAACAACTCAATTCATTCATTCAATGAACTTTTTAAGGCATTTATAAACCATTTCCAAGTTCACATGACTCCTAAAATGACCTTAGCTGATTTGATGAGATGTAAGCAAAAGGATGATTAAAAAGTTACTGACTTTATTTCCCATTACCAATCACTTTATTCCCAAATGAAAGTAAAGATTCTTGACCCTCACCTTCAACGAATGTTCATTAAGAATTTATAAAATAAGATACAAGATAAACTTACCATGATGAAATTTTCTTCCTTCATAGACTTATGCACTACCCTCCATGATTATCATAACTTGGTTAGTAGTCGTGATGTAAAAAAAACCTCTAGCCAACCTGAGAAGTTTGAGTCCGCAAACTAAAATAATTACCAACCTTTTAAAAAATAGAATAAAGGCTTCCTTCAACTTAATCCCTCTCAACAAACACCTCAACATGTCAATACCCAAGTGGTTGCTATAAGGAAGACAACTCCTTTCATATTTGGGGATTCGGCTAGGCAATTCACTCCCTTACCCGATACCCTTCATAATACAATGTCACAACTTCTAGAACAACAAATGATCACCTTGCCTCCTATTAAAACACCCGATCCTAATAATCCTTTACCTCTGAGCTTTAGATCAAATGCTTATTGCCATTATCATCAAAAAAATGGACATGATATGGAACATTGCAAGCATTATAAGCATCTTTTGCAAGAACTCATTGATTCTAGTTGTCTTTCAATTGGAGGTGTTAATGATCAAGGAAATAAGTTTGTTGCTCCTCCCAACCAAAACTTGCAAATATTTACCAACCCAATGCCTAAACATAATATTTCATTTGTCAAAGCTAGTGAAACTACAAAGAATGATGTGAAGAATGTTGACACAAATGATGAGAACATCGACATAATTCAACAAAGTCCTATGAATACTATTGAACAAGATCCTAGGGATACTATTGAATTTTTTTTTATTGTGTTGATCGAAACTCAACCTTGTAAGGGCTGAACTAAAAATCCTGTTGACATTGATTTCTCATCTAAGGATATTATTAGAAATGAAATTAGTGGTCCTCTTTACATAGTCGTCCAAATCAATAACAAGCCCACTAATGGGATATTAATTGATCATGTTTGTGGAGAGAATGTGATCACCAAGGATTTCTTACTTGTGCATGAGCTCTATCAAGAAACATATGATAAATCGAAAGCATGGATAAAGATGCATAATAGTTTCACATGCCCTATGATGGGATTGATCACCCTTCATTTACAAATAGGACTGAAATATAATATTTCTCATTCTCCATCATCTCAACGTCAGACCAATTCCGTGTGAAGCTTGGTTACCCAATCTCGTCGATCATGCATAAATGCTTAAAGTTTCCCTTTGACAATGAAATATTTACTATTCACCATAGTGGCTTTAACCCTTTGTCTTCACAAGGAAACTTTTCATTAGATTTCTTTTGGCTCGAACCTATGGAACCTATTAAACCTTGCAAGGACTTCTTTTTCAAATCCTACCAAAAGTTTAAGGAAAAATGAATAGAAAAAATATCCCTTCAAAATATGCCTCAACCCATGATTGAGCCACCCATTCTTGATGAGACTATGATTGAACCTAAAGACATTTCGAGCAACCAAGATCAACCTACCATTGATCCTTTGCCTATTTCCTATGTAAAAGACCAAGAGACAACGAAAACAATCCTGTTACGCCTGATAAGATAAAACAAGTCTACAAAGCTAAAGAGAAAGTGGTTGGAAAACCTTCCATGGTTCCTTCTATTCCTCCCCTTAGGGAAGAAAAGAAACCTATGATTGATAAACCTTCTCCTACACAAACACAACTTGAAAATAGAAATAAAAGAAAAACAACATGCTAGAGAGCATAGGCACAGATGTCGTGCCCTTTCTCGAAGGTTAAAGGAAGAAAAAAATAAAGAAAATAAAATTTCAAACTTGACTGAAGCAATACATGATAAATCCCCCCCTTCGCTGGAACAAAAAGACCCTATATTGCAACAAGAGCTAAACCCTTCTTTGGACATTATCATTCGACCTCCTGTTGTGATTAATTTGGATGATGATGATGAAGTTGCTAAAATCAACAAGGAGGTACATAATGAATTGAATACATTATTTTCCTCTTCTATGAGCTTAAATGACAATGCGGACTAAGAAGAGTGTTGAACTTGGCAATGACCCTAGTTCATCACTTGCTAAATTTCCCCTTTGGCTAGTTGTCCACCTTTCATATACGATGAACAAAATTGAGATGTGGATGACCTACTGGAGGTTGACTCGCATGTGCCTTACTAGTCTTTTGCTTTATTTCTTTTTTTTTCTTTTGCATGATTGCATGTGTGTAATGTGATCCCCTGTACTATTTTGTTTGATGTATCTCTCTTTCTGACATTCTTCTATATGTACTTACATTATTCTCTATGTCGTAAATATTTTATCTTTTCATTTGTCTTGGGTTTTCCTTTTGGGGATGATGCAAGGAATTAAGACATTCATGTCTCTTCCATGTTCACCAAAAAGGTTTTTCTTTGTTTTCACTCTTTGTGTTATTCTTCTTGTTCCATGAGTATTTGGGGAATGATGACAGTTCTAAGCTCTCCAAAAAACATTGTGGCAAGAACATACTAACCCCAAATCCATGGATCCCTCATATGTTTGGAGTTTCATTTTGGGGGCAACCCCTTTTCATGACGTAGCTTTATTTGGAAACATATTACTTGGCATAGGGCTTTCCAAATAAGCTCTCATGTCATCTTTTAGCATTTATCATTTGCTACTTTGAAGTAATTTCTCATAGCATGGTGTTTAGAAATTTCTTTAAAGTGGGGGCACACATTGGCATTATTCTTTTTCAAATCATGTTTCAGGGTGCTGGCAAGAAGTTGAGTCCACTTTTTGGCCAAAAAGTGAAAGTATTTTTCCTGATTTTCAGAATTTGACACATTTGACCTTAAAATTTGAAGCACTTAGAGATGGAATCTTCGAAAAAGTCACTAATCATAAAATGTAGTACTCAAAGTCTAGTTTTCAAATATGTAATTTATTTCAATACCCAGATTGTACAAATTGAGTTTCAATAGGAATTTCTAAAAACCACTTTTTAAAAGTCAATTTTTTTATACCATACCATGCACGTGTACAACATCAATATTTTGACCTAAATTATCATATTTTTATAAATCGCTTGCTGGGAAAATATTTGTGACTACTTGGAAGGCTTGTTCTCGATGTTGCATTTTGTAATTTTTTATTAAATATTTTTTTGTTAAATTAATATGGGCATATTTTATCATTTTGAAAAACCGTCATGTAGCCTGTTTGTCATGAATGAGCATGGGATATCATTTTTTGATTTTATTTTTTAAGAGTGAAATAAATAGATCCTTCAAGTTTGTTCTCATTACAAATACGTTTGTCAAAATGTTATGTTGATCAAAGGATTGCTAAAATGTTAAACCTTTGATATTTAAAGTTTATGGACCAGTTTCATTAGAAATTAATTGAAAAATAGAAAAAATAATCCAATTGTAAAAAAAAATTACATATTTGGAATGTGCATTGTCTCATTTAAAATGGGTTTTAATTTCGTCAAAATATTCTGCAAAAAAAGTCGTCAGCCATATGTCCAAACTTGGTATTTTTCTCTGACATTATTAGGACCTTCAACTTGCAAGTCAAACCAGGTTGAAGGCCTAGGTTCAGATTCCCAATGCTTTTCCCGAACCAAAATACAAGGCAGAAACCTAACCACAAAGAAAATTCAAATTCATTTTTTTGGAAATGGGAATGGGATCCCATTTCCTAATATTAAATCGCATGACTGTTGACAGGGAAACGAGATCCCGCTTTATAAACAAGATCCCGTTCCTTTGTCAACGGTCCCCACATTAAATATTAGGAACGAGATCCCGATTATAAAACGGGATCTTGTTTGGTTTTAACTGTTTTATTTAAATTTACTGTCAAAAATTATTGTGAAGTCTGCAACTTCACATGTACAGCTGAGAGCAGTAAAATTGGGCTAGTTTTCATCAACTATTGTTTTTACAGGTGGTGAACTTGCATTTTTGATTAATTTTTTCAAAGGAGGTATCGTGTAAACCATTTTTGAAGTGGAATTTTGTTAGTTTTGTACTTGTTTGGAGGAATAAAAGGTCTTCAACTTGCAATATGGATTGATTTTTTCAAAGGAGGCGTGAATAAAACAGTTTTTAAAGTGGAATTGTGCTAGATTTCTACTTGTTTTGAGGAACACAAGAGGAAGTATTTTGTCCTTATAGGTATTCAACTTCCAATTTGGATTGAATTTTTTGAAGAATTTCACTATTGACATTCATTTGTGCTTGAGAATTTTATAATAATGGGAGATAAAGCTCATAATAAGAGGAGGAAGACATTGACTCCTGAAGAAATTGAAGCAAAAAAAGAGGAGAGACAAAGAAACAGAAATAAGAATGAGAATTAAATCAATGAATGATGGGGGAGCATCCAATTCCACAACTATTGAAGATGAAAACATTGAGGAGACCATGGTTGTAGATGAAGCTAATTTGCAAGAAGTCAATTTGGAGAAGAATATGATTATACAAGCAAGTCCTACTATGTCTTCAAATCCCTCTTTCAATGCTATGGAGAATGTTTCAATATGCACAAATCTAGGTACATCTTCAAATCCACATGTTAGTGAAATGGTAAATTTGTATGTAGAAGTTTACAAGATGTTGGACTTAACGATGTTGACATTGATAATAATCAAAGAGATGAAACTTTTATAGAATTTGTTGAAAATGAAAATGAGAATGTTCGCTTTTGTTGAAAAATGAAAATGAGAATGATCCTTTTGTTTGGCGAACGTTTCGCAGTCGTAAATGAAAATGAAAACCGTTTTGTTGATGAAAATGAAGATGAAAATGTAAATCATTTTGAAGTTTAATGGTGAGGTGAAATCTAGAATGTGATGTTGAATTTAATAGAAAATACTTTTAAAGGGATGAAAGTGGTGTTTTGATATTCTTGGTCAAATTTCTTGGAGGAAAATAAGAACTCATGCAAATAAAATATACAACAAATTCTTTTATTGTAAAAAAATTGCAATTCAATGTCAACTAATGATGCAATTGATGAGAATGCAAAAAATGAGGAAAGTAATGAAAAGGTTAGGCTTTTATGTTAAACCAAAAAGAAAAGATCAATCATTAAAACATGCTATGTCTACTGTTGCTAGTGCCATTCAATCTATTGGGAAAAATGGTCGATCTAAAGATAAAAACACAGCAAGAAGAGCTATAACAACTACTATAGTTAACAAAGCAACTTTGAATAAAAGAATGGTAAGCAATATTAGTGAAGTTTTAAAAATACATCCTAAAACATATTATAGAAGCTGAACTAACAAAATGATCACTATCAACCAAGTTGGAGTTTAGGTGGTGGAGCTCTCGAGGTGCGATGCTCTGAAAAGAAATTGAATGTTGAAATTAAATCTTTGATTGAAAAATATTGGCATAAATAATACTAGGGGCTTCATCTAATGCTAGAGATGTTTTAAAAATTAGGGTGGGGTCAAGTTGTGATCATCACCCAAAACCTAATGGAAATACAACACAAAGCCAGATTTTATAGAAAATTTTGTGGTGATTTGAGTGTTACGGTAATGGTAAAATAAGTGAAGCGGTATTTTTGAAAAAATGTAAACGTGGATGTAAAAATTAATAGCTTAACAAATATCTTGTTGTTGGCAAGAATGCATGTTCAATTTCATTGTTTATGATGTTTTTAAATATATACGTTGGTACTACATACCCATGATTATCTGAGAATGTGAGTATTAGTATGCAGTAATAAGGAGTTTATTTTTAGGTTTGTTTTGTGAAATATCTAATGGTAAATTTTTTTGTTTAAGTTCTTGTATTTCTGGAGAATGCATTGACTATGGAAATCTTTCATTCTTAAGAATTTGTATGCATGAAAGTGTTGATAACGATTTTGGACAACAATTAGTAGATGTTAAAAGATCTAAGAATGCTCACTATTCATTAAAAGATGGAAAATTAAAGCGTTGTGATTTAGTTACAGAAAAAGGTTAGTGTGCATGCATTCATGAGTGAATTTAAGAATAAGATTGTACCAAAATATGTCATGCACTCTCAACATGCTCGATGGCTTGATGGCCAATTTCGCGCATGTAGAAACACATTTCAAATTGGTACTATACTTTCAATGGTTGATTTTGCAGAAAATTATACTCTAGCTCTGCAAGAGGAAATTTAATCACAGTATTATAATTCAGTGCAAGTAGCTATGTTTGTCCATATTGTTTATAGACATGCAAATGATAGGACTAAGGATGATAGAATTTTTTTTTGGGAGTATCATTTTTATTTGAGTGACAATCGATTACACTTATCAAAGTTTGTTCAATACTATTTCAGTATATTTTATAGAAATTTAAGAGAAAGGGGAATCCAGATGAAAGAAAACCTCATATACGTCCAGAATAATTGCCGATATGACGATTCAAGAATGCTCAAATGTTCTATTGGTTGGTAGAGGTTCTGGGAACTTAATGTCCAACATATATGGATTTTTTTTTAAGCTAAGCATGGTAAAGGAGAACATGATGGAGTTGGTGCGTGTGTCAAAAGAATTCTTGCTAGAGAACAATTAAAATTTGAGGATGCAGTAAAATTTAAAGATGCATGTGGGATTGTGGATTGGTGCAATACAAGATTATCACTTTTACGGTTGAGTGGTACTCTAGTTCACCATTATTTGGTTGGTTGAGGAAGAAGAGAACACATTGTACCTAGAAATTGGCCCGTGAGACAATCGATTCGTCTACTAAATAGCATTCATTTAGGAGTTCGACAGCAAGCACATGGACTATCTAGACAAGGGAGCTTGCATGTTTTTTCTAGTTTTGTATCTCAGGAGATTGGGAAGCATGTGAAAATACAAAATGGGTTGAACAATGGGAGAAAATATTGTTGACACCTGCACTAGCACATGTTGAATATGAAAGAACTATTGAATAAAATGATCAAGTGTTTGCATCTGAAGACTATGACCGTGTTTCAGACCTTGTACAAGAAGGTAATTTAATTCAATTTATTTCACTTTATTAAGTTATTTTGTAATACTAAATTATTTATATGGATATGTGCAAGTTATTAAATCAATTTTTGTTTGTAGGATATGTGTATGTTGTTGTTGCACCTAAGGGGAATGAAGAGAAATCCGAATATTGGTTGGCTCATTGTGTGGAGACTAAACATAAGTTAATATCACCTCGAGAAGATGATGATGGCTATCATTGGCGAAAATCCAGCAGCAGTGCTGATGATCCCACACGTAAGGAACATCCTTTATAAATTTTGATAACAAGTTTTGATCCCCTTAAGCAATTTTTTAGAACAAGTCTTTGATCCCCTTAAGAAAATTTTGAGAACTTATTTGATGATGGTTTTCATGTTTTCCAATAGGATCGGTGATTGTTGTTGGCACTTGGCTACAAAAATACCTGGCAAGGAAGAATGGTCTACCTACACTCAAAGATTATGAAACACATAAAAAGATTATACATTATTCACATTTGGTGGTGGCAACAAATATAAAACTAGATTGGTACCATGGAAGACTTGCAAATAAAGTGCTATGGAAAATTTCTATGGAGGAGCATGAGACAATCATAGATACATTGCAAAAAAGAGAGGATGGAGATGGTACAATGGAATAAGTAAATACATATAAATATAGTTTTAGTTTTATATTGTCCTTTTAAATAGATTAAATACATGTTTCGATATTGGTCAAGTGTGTTATTAGTTGAAATTGATTTAAATTGTTCTTTTATAGATCCTTAAGCCATAATCATAAAAAGGATCTAGTCCATGCAGATTCAACCTAGACAACATGGAATACTTGCTAAAAATAGGTAATTATTAGTTATATTATATTTAAATACATGTTTAGATAGCATATTGATATTGCTTGTACATTAATAGTTAAAATTGATTTATTATAATCCTTTTTTGTATCCTTAAGCCATCATTGCATTGATCTCATACTTTGAAACAATAAGGAGGATGTGCGGATTCAACCTACACACATGTGTGGAATACTTTTAAATCACCGGTACGCGAGTTGACAATGCATATAGATAGTTTTATATAAATTAAAAATAATAATACATGTTTTGATGATTTCATTGATAGTACTTCTACCTTTTCGCGATGCAGTTGGTTATTGAAGAAGACCTACTACGTGCGAGGCACGAGTTTGGATGTTCTTGAGATGGCATATCAAATGTTGTAGAACATTGTTTGAGATGACATATATTTTTATCTGAGACTTTATAGAATTAAACATTTTGTACAAATTACAAGAATACATGTACATACACAGTGATGTACTCTATGTACTTCTATGTATCAAAATCGATATTCTATATATTTTATTTGTTAAATGTGCATGTTTTCCTACTTTGAAACTTTATATTTGATTGTATAATCACTAAATATCATGCATACATTATTGTTAAATCAATTATATCCTTAAGATGTATTATGACCCCTTAAGACATTGTATTATGACCCCTTAAGACATCCCCTTAAGATGTTGTATTATGACCCCTTAAGACGTCGTATTAGGACCCCTTAAGACATCCCCTTAAGATGTTGTATTAAGATCCCTTAAGACATCCCCTTAAGACGTTGTATTATGACCCCTTAAGACATCCCCTTAAGACGTCGTATTATGAACCCTTAAGACATCCCCTTAAGACAACCTATAATTCGTGTCGAATGTTATTATTTGTTTTGACAGCTTATAGATTAGTAATCGATGCCATTATTTGTTTTGACAACTTATAAATTAGTAGTGGATGCTATTATTTGTTTTGACAACTTATAAATTAGTATTGGATGCCATTATTTGTTTTGATAACTTATAAATTAGTATTGGATGTCATTATTTGTTTTGACAGCTTATAAATTAGTGCTAGATGCTAGTATTTATAGAATTTATTAATGCTTTTATTCTCTAATCTTCTATGGTATTGTTTATTTCTTAAAATTTTATCCTTTCTGGTATATAAACGGATTGCTTTTATTTGTAAATTATGATTTATTGACTAATTATTGATTGGCGTGAATTGAATAAGTGGAGACGTGGTTTCATTGATTAGAAAGGCGGACTACAAATAATTATAAAATATTCTGTGAACCAACTTTATTTACTAAACCAGTTATGTATTTAATTTCACATTAAATATTGACTATCGAACATAAAAGGCATAAATATTACACATATTAACCAAAATTAAAATTTCAAAGCAATAATAAAAGTCCATAGTTGTGTGGCTTTAGTAAATCATGAAACCAATATATTAAAGCGCATGAAATAAAGTCCAAGAGTACAACCCGCTGGGACTAAAGGATCCAACTAAGTACTTGAGCCATGAATGAGATCCAAGCGAGTCCATAAATATAGTCCATGAAATAAACAAATATAACCCATAAAATCATGTTTCTAGGTCATGTATTGTCTCTATAATCAAGAGACCTCTTCATGCCATGCAGACTATGCCAATGACTTGAAACACTCTATACAAGAGAAAGATGAAATCAGATGTAAGACAATGGAAAATGATAAATAATGACAATTTAATTTATAATTCATCGCGGAGTAAATTACATCATATCACCGATGCAGGATGCTTTTGGTGCACACGAAGCTTAACCTCTAAAAAGCCTGCTGGAATCAATCTACATAAACAAGACAAAGAAAGTTGAAATTAGATGTACAAGTCTACAATTAAAAATGATTTAATTCAATTTAATTTATAATTTATCATATTTTAATTGTACCGTATTCTGAGGTTGTGCAACCTCTTCTCCAGGACTTGTCTGTACTTGCTCAACTACAAGATGTGTCTCATTCTATAAAAGAAAAAGAATTTAAAACATGTATTAGCTCATTTATATATATATATATATTCAATTTAAAATTTAAAATTAAAGTTATATTCAGAATATATAATTTATAAATGACTTTAAATATAATAAAAAATTTAAATTACCATTTGATCTGGAGCCTGCTCTGAATGTCCTCCTGGAGGTGTAACTATGTCTGGGTTAAGGCTGAAAGTTTCACTAACAAAGTCCTATAAGATCAAAATTAAAGCATGTATACTTGAATTAGGTTAATATATATATTCAAGTTTGCACATTTTGTGTAGAATTTTTTCTAAACAACCCGAAAATTAGAGGCCTCACGAGTAGTTGCAAAATCTAATGTTTTCTTGATGCCCATTCTCATTGTGGTATTAACCTAGACATACATATATGAGTATGTGCAAGATCATCATGGAAAAAAGAGGCCCTTAAGTGACAAGAAATTCAGAAAAATCAGAGTTAGGCAACTTGACGTAAAAATTTGAATAAGTTATCTATATTATTTCAAAAATATGTAAGAATAGAATCTGTTGCAAATTGAATGTAGTTTCTATACTACTAGGTTTTTTAAAAAAACAAATCTATTTGGTGAAAATTTGAAATTTCAATGTAGTGGTAATTAAATTTTAGGGAAAAAATAAGAAGTAGGTGTCTGTCTGACCACCCTAACCACAATAAAATTTTAATAATTTTTTATAAAATTTTTAGATATAAGAGTAAGGACTCATTCCTTTGGAGTGTGATGCATATTTTTTTGTAATTTTTTTCCAAGTAAATAGTGTATTTATAGATTTTTATTACATTTTTCTTAAAAATATAAAAGCTTCATTAATGCGATCTCACCTAGCATTAAAACTTCACTTGAAATTCAGATTTTTTCTTTTTTAATCTAATGCTAGTGACATAGAGATGTGACACATGTTTGGATAATGATAATGTTTGAAAGCTATAGATGTTTTTCAATCAACCTATCAATCAGGACTTTAGTCATAATTTGAATAGAAAATGAATAATAATTACTTATTAAATTCAAATTAAAGCATAATTTATATTAGTGGAAAGTTGAGAACCTCCTTTAAAAACCCTTTTCGTTTCATCAATTTTGGGTAAAAAAATGTCATCAGCCACAAACCCATCATATTGCCTTTTTGGCCCATCATGATCCTGCACATACCTATATAGACATTAAAAATTATAATATTTACAAGTGTACATGCATGTATTTCATATATAATGAATTCAAAATTCATAATTGTAACTATAGTAATGTAAACTTTAAACAATTTACAATATAAAAGTACCTGCCCCTGATCTATGACACCTGATAGTGGAGGAGTGCTTGGCAATCCCTCAGGTGGAATCGACGTGGAATCCGATTGACTCGCCTAAACCAACATAAATATTTCAAGCATATATGTGATTCAATTATAAATTTAAAACTCAAGTTAAAAATCATTTCATATATAATTTTAAAAATTGAAATCAAAATACCCCATAAGGGTTGCGGAGTAGGACTGGTGTCGATGTATGTACTCATGGAATGAATGATTTCCCCATCATTAGTGTCATCTATACACCAAACAGTTTGATTGCTAAAATTTATTGCAAACTTTTCTTTTATATATAACATTCATCAAAATTCTTATAAAATGAATGTGTAGATGCATATTTATACCCGTGTCGTAGTGTCCTCAGGGTGATGGTCTGCTATAAGAAACTCTACAAATGAACTGATGCGACCAGATGAACCACCAAAATCTCCACATCCACCTGAACTAGGTGTGGCCTGATTAGGTCCATAGCATACTTGATGACAACTAGTACATATATGGGGGACGAACCTCGAAACTCCTGGAGTGGTACTAAGACTAGCTCCATAAAAAACTCCTCCATCATCATTGTCTCTATGTTCCCCACCTGCTATCGCAGAAGCATGTTGATCAAGGTATCCTATGAGTGTACTAAGGGAACCTAATGTTGAGACCAGAGCTCGATGATGCACAGGTGCGGGAATGGGAGGACCAGGAGCAACAACAAGGGGTTGCACATGCATAGGGCATTGGGGATCAACCCTTGCCCCTAACCTCTATTGTGGCATGCCGCCACCAACACCCTGAAATGATTTAG
>VDFB02155948.1:16390-28277 GCA_007258455.2 Sequoia sempervirens
TTAGGGTTTAGATTTTATTGTTCAGAGTTTAGGGTTTACAAAACTTAAGGTGAAGTTTTGGTTCCCCTTGGAATATAATGAACTTTCAAGTTAGTGAAGAACATTTTCTTGTGGAATAGTTGATTGAGATCTACTCTTGTTTCAACTG
Organism: Sequoia sempervirens; assembly: GCA_007258455.2. Classification (NCBI taxonomy): domain Eukaryota; kingdom Viridiplantae; phylum Streptophyta; class Pinopsida; order Cupressales; family Cupressaceae; genus Sequoia; species Sequoia sempervirens. Next base: position 16,539 of record VDFB02155948.1, read on the forward strand.
ACCAACCTAGATCATGAAATCTCATTCATATTATAATTATAATCTTGCACGATCTTATTATTGTTAAATTTGGTTGCCTTGGGCAACTTCACCAAATTTTGAGAACTTCTTTGATCCCCTTAAGAAATGTCATATTAAGACCCCTTAAGACATCAATTTATGATTTAGGGTGATAGGATGGCTTAAGGGGATCTATGTCTAGTGAGGTCCAAATTTAGTCATATTGTGACCTCATTGGTTCATAGCTATGGGTCAAAAGTGTTTACCCCTCTAATAAAAAAAAGTATCATGTTAAAAATGAATCAATCTATACATATCACAAAAATAATATACATGTATCAAAACAAGTAAAAAATTTCTCCTACATTAGGGGATATCAAAATAAATATAAAACATTTTAATAATTATACTTGTAATCACTTATTAATAAATTATATATCATACATAATTTTAATCACATAATGAAGAAATAAATATACATATGTAGAAGATACAAAAATAAAAAGAGGCTACTCACATGGATCTTGATCCTTCTAGGAAGTACCTAGATTGGTGTATTTCATGTAGGACTCTATGTAGGTGTTGGGACCTTCACCTCTCTCCTTATATGTTTTCAACAATCCCACTCACTCCCTCTAGAATTATTTCCTTTGTTATTTGAGTTCTCTTAATCTTCTAAATTGACCTCTTATTTATAGGAGCATAATATGAATCCTCATCCTCTCTCTATTGTAATAATAGGGCCTAGTTCCTCCAACCTATCATCATGTACCTCCCCCTTTCCCATGTAATAGGTACCTTAGGTGTTAAATGGTTCCATCTTGGTCTCCTTATTGATGCATTTCTATCCTTCCACATCCATCTATATAGTATCAAAATATAGGTAATTTTTTGGTTATCATCTCCCTTCATTGCTAAAGAACCCATTATGCAAGGATGGGTGTACTATTATCTAGGATCACATCTTATAAATCCTATAGAGGTCATGGTATTTGTTTCTTAATACATATATTCCCATACAAACCTCTTTCCATGTATTATCAACTCTCTTATAATAGACACCTTACTAAAATTTCATATTCAATATATACCCATTTGTTTCCAATTGGAATTGCTATAATTATACTTTTATGGTACATTCTATATATTCATAATAGTTTTCATAAATCTACCAAATAAACCCATATCACTCTCATTCACGCTCTCCTATCTTGTGGATATAATAGAATAAATTTTTCTTTCAATGATTTAGATCCCTATTGATCATGTAGGTGTCATAGAGAGTGATCATCCACTCTTCATAAACTTGTAGAAACCAAAAGGTTTTATATTATGTGTTCCAACAAGTGAAAACATTACAAAAATCTCTACTGGATGGTGACAGCAGAGGGTTTTTTAAGGCAACCAAATTTCATTTTAAGGTCCTAAGACAAAATGAATGCTTTAGTGTTAAGGGTTTAGGGTTTAGCGAACTTCGGGTGAAGTTTGGGTGGCCCTTGGAATAATGGACTTGCAAGTTAGTGCCAATTGGAAATCGATTGTACACTTGGATTTACAAATTTGCTAACTAAACTTGCAAACAAAAATTGATAAAATTTATGAATTGTAACTATTCTTTAACATATTGTTTTCTAATCTAATTATAATTTAACATTGAAACTAAAGTTTAACATATCATTTTCTCCATACAATACAAATGAAATTTAAAACATTTAAGCAATGCAAATGAATTTTCTTGAGCTTGAAATTAGGGTTTTCAAAATCAAAATGATTTGTTCGATTTCAATTTAGTGTTTCAATTTCTAAGCAATTAGGGTTTTTAATGCAATTTATTTGTTTCATTTCAAACTAGGGTTTTCAAATTCAATTTTTTATGTTTGATTTGAATTGAGGGTTTCAAAAATCTTGATTAGGGTTTCTAAATGCAATTTTTTTATTTCATTTCAATTTCTAGTGTTTTGAAATGCAATTTTTTTATTTCATTTCAATTAGGGTTTTCAAATAGAATTTTTTTTGGTTTGATCGAACAATTTAGGTTTCAAAAGCTAAATTATGTTTCTAAAATACAATTCAAGGTTCATTTTTTCATTTCTATTGAGAAATCTTCAGGTTTCATTGCATTTTTTCATCTATTTCTACATTTCCTCATTTCTACTATAACAGGAAATAAAATGCTTAAAACGTCAAATAAATTTAAAAAAAATGCTAAAATTAGTTATTTTATTGACAATTTCAATAAAAAATGAAAAAAAGCAAAAAAATGGGGGTGGACTGGTACCTGGAGACTGTTTGTGGAGGTCACTATCACTCAGAACTTGGGATCCCATGTGTAGGTAAAATGCAATTTGTTTGTTTAAAAAAAAAAATACCATTAGGAAACGAGATCCCAATTTGTACAAACCGGGATCCCAATTTTTATAAATTGGGATCCCATTTCATACTAATTGGGATCTCGTTCCCTGTCTATCGGTTCAGGACCCTTTAACAAATGGGATCCCAATTTTTAAAAAGCGGGATCTTGTTCTACATTTAGGCTCGGGATCTCGAAGCTAAATGGGATCCCGATTTTTAAAAATTGGGACCTCGTTTATAACAATCGGGATCCTATTTTTGCAATGTCGATTTCATTTTTTTGGCTAAGGAAAAAACTTCCATGTTACGTGGACTCAACTTTGTGCACTTACCCTTCATTGTATAGTCTTCTTACTTAATGTGATGCGTCTTTTGATTTGTGGTGAAATTGGATGTGATGTCCTTCAAGAGCATGGTCTCTATTAGCATATTATATTCCTTTTAGTGGCTTGATGTGACACACTGCATTCCCTAAGTTGTGAATCTTCTATTCTTTCATTGGTCCTCTCTTGGAGACATTAGGTATAATGTCCCCTAAGTTAAAACCTTACATCAACTAAGTAAGAATCCTTTGAACAAACCTTACACTCTTGTTACATTTTTCAGTTATATGGCCACCTTGCATAACACACTTTGCTTGCCTATGAAGCCATATTGTTTGTTCATGAGTATCAAGCATGCAAAGGTTTGCTTGCCTCATGAAGCTTGAAGATCATTGTTGTGTGGCATCTTATCAAAGTTATTAGGGGTTATAGCTTTGGTTTGGTTGGACAGGAAGTTGAACCGAGGCATGACTTTCTCATAACCACTTGCTTGTATGTGTGAGCACACACTATCCACGTGCATATGTGTTCGAATGGGGGCTCACCTAGTGGATGGCCTGAGGTTCCACTAGCCCTTATGAGCGTGCATTTTTAGACGAACAACTTAAATCTAATCCACGCCATGTGTGACAAACATTCGAGGCTTGATCCATCTCTTTTGTTTTAGCTTTTATTTATGTGTTTGGAAATGTATGCTTGTTCCTTTTTGATGCTTCTTATATCATTTACATGTGTGTTCCTTTGTGCTTATGTTGGTTTTCCATGGGATCTTGATCCTGGGGGCTTGATCATCCCTCTTGATCGTTGCCATCTTATCTTATTGACATTGGTACATTTGAACCACTCTTGATGTGAATTTTTCTACTTTAGTGTGAGTTTGAAGCAAGTTGCTCCTCTCACTAAAGTGGGGGATAGATTTAATGATTGAAAATGTACTGGGTATGTGCAGGATCATCATGGAAAAAATAGGCCCTTAAGTGGTAAAAAATTCAAAAAAATCAGAGTTAGACTACTTGACGTAAAAATTTGAATAAGTTATCTATATTATTTCAAAAAATGTAAGAATAGAATCTGTAGCAAATTGAATGTAGTTTCTAAACTACTAGGTTTATTTAAAAATAAATAAATTTATTTGGTGAAAATTTAAAATTTCAATGCAATAGTACTTAAATTTGGGAAAAAATAAGTAGGTGTCTATCTAACCACCCTAACCACAATAAAATGATAATATTTTTATAATATTTTTAGATATAAGTAGAGGACACATGTCGGATGTGATGCATATTTTTTGTAATTTTTTCCAAGTAAATAATTAATTATGAATTTTTATTACAAATTTTTAAAAAATATAAAAACTTGTATGTCGACCACCTTAACTTGGTCAAACTTCATGAAATTCAATTTTTTTTTTAATCCTATAGTATGTGAAGCATAGAATGTGACGGATGTTTGGATTCAAAAAAATGATATCGTTTGAAAGCTATAGATATTTTTCAATCAGCTATCAATCAGGACTTTAGTCGTGTAATTCAAGTAGAAAATGAATAATAATAATTTATTAAATTCAAAGTAAAGTATAATTTATATTGGTGGAAATCTGAGGATCCCCTTTAAAAACCCTTTTCGTTTCATCAATTTTGGGTATAAAAAAAGTCATCAACCACATGGGCCATCATATCAATTACATATTGCCACTTTTTGGCCTATCATGATCCTGCACATACCCTACTCCTTTTCATTTTCACATTTTTTTGGGCCCTCCTTATTAAATTGAGCTTAATGTGGCCTTGATTTAGTGTTGTAGTGTGTTTAACACATTCACATTAGGTCTTGGGCCCTTGTAAACTAAATGAACTTAGTTGTGCCTTATTTTGGGTGTTGTAAAGTGTATCCTAACACTTTCACACTAATCTAGGGTTTCATTAATAAATTGGGATTCTTTATGTCTTAATTGGACTTATTTTGCATCCACAAGCCTTAATTAATGCATCTTTCCGAGGATAATCCTGACATGAACCATCACCCAATCATAATTTGTGTGATTATAGTTTGTATGGTCAAGATTTATTGATCTGTGACCCATAAGCCACCTTGGGCGTATGAGTCCCACCTAAGTTTCAAGGCCCTAATCTTGATTTCACATGAATCTACGTATTTCTTGAAAAATGTGTCCTAAAGCCTAGCCTAACAGGACTCATACACCAGTTTTGGCTATGAGTCCCATGTGGCTTAAATTTAATTTAAATTCAAATTCTTGGTGATATTTTATTCTCCTAGATTTGATGTCAGCTTTTAGTGTTGTAATTTTGGAAAATTTGGCATAAACAAGTATAAATACAAGGTTATTTCACTCATTTTCACCTAACAAGAAATCAAGTGACCTAAGCTTTCAAGTATTCTTGCATTATAGAAAATTGGAGTTTACAAGAGCATTCAAGAGCTGATTATCAAGTGTTTTAGAGCATTACTCAAGTATTAATCATCATGTCAAAGTCATCACGCATCATAATTTTTTTTGAGCTAACATTTGTGATGTAGGGTTTCATGATTCAAACAAGCATTCAATTCAAGATGTACAATGTTCAAGCAAGAGTCAAGATCCACGTCCAAGTTAGCCATCTCATACATGTTTGCAACACTTTATTCCTAGGGTTTGGTGAGTTGTAACATTGCATGTTTTTCATTCATCATATATCTATTTCATTTCATTACAAGGTTTGATTACCAAAATGGGGTTTGACCAAGGCAAACCCTTATGCACTAACAAAACAACATTTTGGACCCTCTCTTTAGTGTGTGATTTGTAGATCTAGGTTGAAGGTCCTCTAAGGAGCAAGATTGGAGAAACATTGTCAAGTGTTCAAAGTTGTCAAAGTTGTCACATCATCTACAATATCATTGAAGGACTTCTATAGACTAGAATTCAACATTTCGATTCCAAAAATCAAGTTGAGAAGATAGAGAAAATATTGAAGAGGAAATTTATACTTTGATCCTCTAAAAAGGCCAAGAAAGACTGATATGTCACTTTTGGCATATGAGTCCTAGTACAGTGAAATTTGTAGTTTTCAAGAGTTCTAGACTTGTCTTTGCCAGATTTTTGTTCCTACCCAGAAACCCTAATTTGGGACTAAATCACCTAGTCTAGCATATGAGTCCTAGTGTGCATTAAATTCAACATATTCAGCATTTGAGGTCTCCATTCAAGTCCCTACAAGTTTCTAGGTGCACATTTTTGGTTTCTCAGCTTTCAATTATGTTTTGCATTCATTTCTAGGTCATTTAGTGAAGTTTTGATATCATTAGGTCTAGTCATTAGATCTTGCATATTACTAGTCTTTCCAAGCCCTAGCTTGGTGGTGAACCCCTCTTTAGCCATTGAACATACCCTAGGAAATCCCTATTGCAGATCTCTTTCCTCTTTACATCCTTGGATTGAGATCTCTAAGGATTTCCTTGAATGTAATGTTAGCGAAATAGGAGGATCTCATCCTCATCGTGCTCCATCTCCTAAAAGGTGGGGTACCCTATTTCAAACATTAAACCAAGAGAAAAATTTCAAAGCGAAACTTTGTGAGCCTGTGAAGATAGATTAAATAAGAACTTTCCCACTGGTTTCATGTATATAGGTTGGATATCTTGGTCTAGATCTAAGTTTCTGTGAGCTTTGACAACTTTTCATGATAACTTTTGTAACTCTTACAACTTTTTCATTTTGGCACTTTTGAAGGCTTCAAATCCACTTTTTCTTCAACCTATTAGCCTGTAATCACATAAAAAGAGAGAAAAAGTGTTATTTTTTTAGGGAATGGGGGTTCACCTTGGTCAAACCCCATTTTGGTAATCAAACCTTGATGAGAAATAAAACATGAATGAAATGAAACATGCAACATAAGATGAAACAATAGAACCTTGTTTGAAACCTTGTAGATATTCAAACAAGCATGAAGTGGCCTCAATGGATGTAGATCTTGATCATGATTCTTGATGAAAGATAATTCCTTTGAATATTTGAATTGATCTTGAACAATACATCACAAAATTAGCTCAAAACCACATGCATGATGCATCAAGCCTTTGACATGATGATGGATCTTGAATTGTTACAATAATCTTCCACAAATCTATCTTTGAATGCTTTAGGAATGCTCTTGAATGCTCTTGTGAACTCTTGTGAAAGTGCTCTTGATTGCTTATGAGATTCTAGGATGAAACTATGTAAAATAAGCTTGTATTTATACTTGTTTATGCCAAATTTCCCAAAATTACAACACTACAAGCCAACATCAGATCTAGGTCAATAAAATCCCACCAAGAATTTGATTTCAATTAGGTCTTGGTTGAAGTGGGACTCGTACACTAGTTGTGGCATATGAGTCCCAATAGCTAAAACCCAAGACACAAATTTCTAGGAGTGTCTTGTTTAGTGTGAAATTTGAAATCAGGTCCCAAGACCTAGGTGGGATTCATATGCCTAAGGTGGTGTATGAGTCTCAAATCACTAGATCTGGAACACATGACCCAAAACACTGAATTATGATTGGTTATTTGCTAAGTTTCAGGATTATCCATGGAAAGATGCAATTAATAAGGCTTGTAGATGCAAAATAGGACCAATTAAGGCATAAAGAAGACAAGTTAATTAATAAAGCCCTAAATTAGTTTGAAAGTGTAAAAATAAGCTTTACAACACCCTAAATAAGACACAAAAAGATTCAATTTATCATTAATTATTTAGTCCCAAATTAAGTGTGAAAAGGGGCTACTTTTTTCTACACTACACATTCAATGGAGGTCTAACAACTAGTCAAAGGGAATTGAATTTTAACTTTTCATTGTGTATTGTGGTAGAGCGTGAATTTGGAAGGATAAAGAAAATGTGGTGCATTTTAGAGTTGAAAATATGGAAATCCAAATTTGGAAGTACTCCCAAACACCATTCTTTTTTGTTGCATATTGCATAATATGACATAAGACATTATGCAAGATGAAGATGATACATGCAATGATGTTTTTGTTGAGAATGGAAAAAGTATGCTAACAAACAAATTGGTTGATCTAGTTGCAACACTTGCTCATGAAGCATCTATGAACTTTGTAAAGGGTGATCCCACAATACTGGTTTATAATTTTTAGCCAAACTGGACACTAAACTAATTTTTTCTAACTAAATCTTCACTTTCAGGAACCTATAGCGGCTAAACCGTGAGGAATTTAAAGATGATGCAAACTAGTGATTTGTGACATTTTTTCTGTAGATTCTAAATATATTTTTTTCAAAAATTTTGGAATCAAATTGCACTTCTTTTTCCGTGTCCTTTGAAAACTAGTTTTTTTTAGTAAACACCATTTTTAAGGAGTGACGCTCACCGTATACAACATAAGTTTTTTTCCATGAAGGAAAAAATTCTAATTTTTTTGAATTTAGATTTGTAACTATTATATAGTGATTCCAATTGGTTTCATAGTATTTTATTGAATATTTTTTCCTTAATCAAGTTTCGAATTCAAACCAATTACAATTCAGACATAGGGGAACTGTATACAACATAACTTTTTTTGCATGTATCAAAATTCAATTTTTTTTTTTTGTTGGATCAAAGACTTCAATATCTAGTGCACTCATATTTTTCAATTTATTTTTTGATAATTTGCTATATTTCCACATGTGCAGAACATAGAGCTTGATTTTTAAGTGAAAAACCTATGTTTAATCAAACTCAAAAAACAAATACATAATAAAACCAAAACATATTAAAATTATATTCATTGGATAGCTCATTATGAGGACTACCATTATTCAGTTGGGTCTATGAAGTATCCTCCATTTTCATTATCAACTCGAGTTTCGAAGGGAAAAATTCTAGAGTTTTTTGGTGCCAGAGGGGAAGAAGGGGGGAAAAGGGAGGTTTGAGGGGATCCTCTTGGAGGTTTGCTCGAATCAGGGTTCGAGCAAACCCCCTTTCCACAGATTTTCTTTTGGTTTTTTCCTAGGAATGGTGGGACTTACCATTTAATGGGTTTGCTTGAACTAGGGTTCTAGCGAACCTCCTTTGGGCTCGTTCGAACCCCCAAAAACCATTTTTTTTTGTAGGAGGGTGTTTTTTGCAACTTTTCCTTTCTCACTGAAATTGTAAACCAGTTTTGTGGGTTTACCCTAAATGGTGATATGAATAATGTAAGCATGTAAGGCCATAAAAATAAAAAAATTAATTTAGTTTATATGGATGTAATAGATGTCGAAACATGTTTTAAATTTTGAATTAGTTTTAGAAATGTTTATATTATTTTTTATAAGTTTTGATTCTTATATGAATGTTGAGATGTCTATGGGAGTTGGAAGACCTCAAATTCATGTTTTCTTTTGAATTGGAAGTTTTCAAATCGATGTTTATTTTTTAAAAATATTAAGAAGTAACAAGATACATTTGACAAGGTCTTGATTTGCAATGAATGTGAGATTTTCATAATTTTGATTTGCAATGAATGCAAGATACATACATATCAAAGTTGGATGAATAAATCAACAGATTGGATCATTTAAAAATAACATCTACTACTATATAAGAGCCTATAGTGAAGAATAAAAACAACTAGACTATAAATAAATAAAATCCCTAGTGAATGAAAGTTTAATCGAGACAAACAATTAAACAAGATGTAAATAGTTTTTGTTTGTTTGTGAAATTAAATATAATTTAAATATTATAATAAATATTTACAAAAGTATCAAGAGAAATTTTCGTATAATGTGTGACAAAGTGAAATATCACATCATTTTTAAGTGATGTATATAGTAAAATTAAACATATTTAAAGATATTAAAATTATATTAAAATTCACAAGACTACTTCTTAAATAGAAGCACACAATATTCTTTTTGATAGACTATGAAAATCTCATACGAACTAAGACCACTTCTCTAAATTAAAAAGTTTAAATTTTTAAATTGAACTGTATTATTAATAATCCTAAAAAATCTCAAACACCCACTGGATTTTATTTTTTATTTTTTTAAGGAAGCCCACTCGGTAACCACACAGTTTCTATTTTGCGGGGAGGATTTATTCACTGCTCAACTCCATTACGGCTGTTTCCATTATTTATTTCCACAATGTATTTTCTGCTGCATAACACGAATAAAATAAGGGAAGATAACTACTAAGTCGGACATCCACGCGGAATGGTCCCACACTATACGCTAAAATCTTCTGCCACATTTCAAACGAAGCGACAATTTTATTTCGGGTCCACATTAATTTTGATGTCTGTGGATGATTACCTCCCACGATTTATTTCAGTGCTCCGAAACTTCGGATGACTGGCAACATATGTACTCTCAATACATACCTTCATCTATTCATCGAATATATATAATCTCAATTCATCCTTCGTCCTTCGCCCATACTCATCTTGAATTCAACTCTGCATTGCCTGTGTAGTATTTTCCTTTGTCTTCTAAAGATTTGTGAAATTAGAGTTATGGTTGCCTCTGTAGCTCAGATTAAGCATAAGTGTCAGTGGGAGAACATCAGTGACTGTTACAGCGGCGAGTATGAAGATAATCAGAATCTACAGAAGCGTTCACGCGATGGCCTTCTATCGGACTTGTTCTCTGCAGATGATGTTGAAGGTGATATTGTCGAAGATGATTTGGTATTGCAAGTGATTAATAACCTGCAGGAAGAAATCAAAGGGACTTCAAAAATTGGGAGAAATAGTAGACTGACGGGTGAGGTTGGAGAGAGGATTAGTTCATATGAAGATCTTGTGAATGCCATAGATGATCAATTGGGAATAAGACCAAGCCCAGTACACTGTGTAGAAGAAAATGGTGATCACGACATTTCATATGAGTTTTGGAGTGATTTGTTCGAAAACCCATCAAGTTGTATAGCTCAAAGCGTGGACGTGCTCCACCCTTTTCTATCGCATTGCTATTTGTATAATTACAGAGATTATGGAGAATACAACACGCTTCTTATTTCTGAGGATCAGCAAGAGTGGATACAAGAGACTTTTACGGATTTATCCTCACAGGGGTTCTGATCCTTTTGTGATATTAGCTTTAATGTAAATTGATTGTAGTTTTGATCTTATTCTACTATATTTAGTGATGAAGTCTGGTTTGAGATTAGACTATTATTCTGCTTATATAAATTTCTTCCGTTAAAATCAGAGAATACTTGAGTTTATGAGGATGTGCTGAAGCTTTACTTTATCGGTTGTTTATGGTTATATATATCCAAGAAATATGCCCTCAAAAGATAGCCTGGTCATGGAATTGAATGGATCCTCAGAGTGGATTTTTTTGGAAGATTATTATATTACTATTTGATTGTGAAAGTAAATACAACGAGTAATTAAATTACAATCTCCAATTTTTTTTGGAATATTTTATATTATTTATCACTTTATTTTGGTATTCAATAGGGAAGAATGAGGCTGTGTTAATTTTTATTTTTTTTTGGCTCAAAGTCAAGTCAAAGTTATCAAGGATACAATCTTCATCTAATCTCTTATACCATACAATTTGAATTTTGAACCTTGATGAATGACATGACTAAAGAACATACCATAAACCTTACTAATTCAACTCTACCAATTGAATTACAACCCTTTCATATAAAGTCTCAAATATTTAAGATCTGAATTTTGTAATAACTGTTATAACTCTCACAAACTAGAGGTAAGGGGACAAATTAGAGGTAAGATGATTCTTATTTAGGGTGTGAAATTTTGAAAGATTAATTGTACCTGATATTTTGCAACAACGAAGAAAATCAACAACTACTATATGAAGAATCCATAGTTATCCAACTTTACATACAAATATTTGAGAGATCCATTGATCATATTGAAACATTTGCACACGTACTGTTCGAATGAGAATAGAGGTAAGTAGGAGGTATTTTCTACAGTATGTCATATTATGATATTGGTATTAGGATTCAACTATGTAGTTCATGAGTAGTGGTTCACAAGAACCCATCTCTCATGATGGAGGTGATAGATAAATCGAGGGATTGAACTTGTAGGAGATGGCATTCAATGCAAAACACAC
>VDFB02155949.1:0-51819 GCA_007258455.2 Sequoia sempervirens
AGAGACGTAGTCACTTTCGTGACGAACTCCATTATCAAACGTTGTTTTCACTTCTCTTCTTCTCTCTCGCTTTCTCTCAGTTTGTTAATTCCTTCATTTTGTTATTTCCTTAAGTTAATTTTGATTTAATTAACTTGGAATAATCATTGTAAAAATTAAGCATTTAAATACTGCAATCTAGTCTAGATCCTATATAGATCAGTTATACTAACTAATAACCTTGATAAGGTAACATAAAATGATCAAGATGCTATGCCAACACAACACTGGGTTCAATGTGTGTGAAAAAAGTGAAGCAAATAATTCCAATTTATGCCCCTCCTTAACATGTCAATAGACTTGCTATGTTGGTATTTTAAGGAAAAAGAGGGGAAGAGGGGATCCTTGAAAAGAATGCATGCCTCCCAAAATTGGTTATCCTTGTCCCGAAAGTGTAGACACACCAAGGACTATCATGTTGTTGCCATGAAAAATATTGTTGCACTTAAGATTGTATCACCATGAATCACAGTGAGAAAAACACATAAAGCTACAAATGCCACACAGTGATGAGAAACATGATAGGACAAAGATCATTATTGATTAGAGGAATTAGGTACATCAACACAAGGAAGAGAACCATAATCCATAAGATGTATTTTATTTCTCAAGGAATTACATTTGTTAGTAGAATGACCATGCACTTGATGATATGCACAAAATGAGTTTTTATTGTAAAATTTCTTTCATGTTCTTGGAGGAAGAGTAATCAAGCAGCCTTTGAGAAGCATCAACAAGATATTCTCTTCATAAATAGTAGGGGGAATTTATTTCCCTTGTGAATAAAATATTTCTTTCTTATCACAAGATGTCATACATAAAGTAGATGATAAAGCATTAGATGAAGATGGAGAGGAAGGTTGGAAACCTAGACCCTGCTTGAAAATGTATGATATAGAATTCTCTTGATCCATATCATTTTGTTTCATGTTTTTATTACATCCATGTTTAGAAAGGATTTTGTATGCAAGACCATAACATGCTTCAAGAGGATATTTAGATACCTAAAAGGCACTCTAGATCATGGTTTATGGTATCCAAAGGATACTAATTTCACATTGAGTGCCTACACATATGCAGATTGGGATATCTATGTGGATGACAGAAAAAGTACAAGTGGTGGTGCATAGATGTAGATTGGTGTCATGGATAATAATAAACAAGATTTAGTTTCTTTATCTACTATAGAGGTTGAGTACATTGTAGCAATATCTTGCTGCACACAAGTATTATGGATGAGGCAAAGATTGAAGAATATCAGAGTGGTGTATGATGAGCCTATTTTTATCTTTTGTGACAATACAAGTGCAATAAACATTTCAAAGAATCTAGTGATGCATTCAAGGACAAAAAATATTTCAATTAGATATCACTTTCTAAGAGAGAAGGTTGTGGAGAATGAAGTGAAGCTTGAATATGTGCCTACAAAGGATCAGATTGCTGACATATTCACTAAGGTTCTTCGTAAGGATACTTTTGAGTATCTTCAGGAGAAGTTGGGGGTTATTTCCCCTCTTTAAAATAGATGCATAATGTGATGCATCAGTCCAGTGGATCTCAAGATCTATCCCTTATTCTGGATTGATGTCGGTGGCTACCTCTCAGGGGGAGTAGGTAGTGGCATTGTAGATTGTTGCAAATTGGTATGTGCTCATAAGGGGGAGAATAATGCAAAACATTTTATCCATTGCAATTGATGTCATAGGGGGAGACAATATCATGTGAAAAAGAGAAATTCGTTAGGGAAAGAGAGAATCATGTAAATAAAGTTAGTTGAAGAGAGAATCATGTAAGGGGGAGAGTTAGTAAGAATAAAAGAGAAAAGGAAACATGTATGTTCAGAGTTGTTGTTTCTTTAATGGTTTTTTCACATCATGTGTTACCATAAATTGAAAAGAGGGAGATTGTTGCAAGTATGTGAAAATTGGTGTTTTCATTAACGTCAATAAGCTTGTGTTGGCATTGGTCTCAAGTGTATATTTTGAGGGAGATTGATGTTGACGTTGAACAATTGGTGTTGTCTATGCTTTGATTCGTTGCATTATGTTGTCATCAATTAAGCTACTCATGTTAACCTCTATTTATACTTTTATAAGCTTCTATCTATGGTTGTGGAAGTGCTCAAGATGTTGTGGATGAATCTCTGGCACTTTTTTTCCAAGTGCTTTTGAGAAAATTTGATAAAAAGAGGAGATAGAGTGCTGCATTGTTGTTTTGGGTTGCAAAGAGTTGTTATGGTTTTTCTATACATTTCTTCTAGGTTGAAGATCCACCTATGGTATTTATATATGTTGGTGAGAGGTGTTCAAATATGTTATATTCAAGAGATGGTGTGTTGGATTATCATATAGTAGAAGTTATGTTCACCAGTGTGTGACTGTGCATTGCATAGGTGTTTGGGAGAAATGTTTTTGCTGTGCATTTCTCTGTAGTTTTGCTTCAGAACTTGTGATTATAAAGGTGTATTTATGGTGTTGGTATTTTACCTATTAAGAGGATTTGAGGTTTGGTGCTTTGGAAGATAGTTTTTCAAGTAATAGTGTTTGGCATAGTAGTCTAAGTGTACTAGGTTTGTACATTCTCTAGGTGTAAGTTGTTGCGAAGGAGTTTGATGGATTTTAGGATGTTGGAGGAGTATTCTAGATCATTTTCAAGCATGGTGTGTGGTTAATAGATTTTCCTTGGGCTTGATGAAGCATGTACTAAACTGATTAATGGTGTTTGCATAGGTAGTAGGTGGCCTAGTGTTTACACTACATGCGAAGGATAAATATTGTTTGTGGTAGTGTGTGCTTAAGTGGCATTATTGATTTGGGGACTCCCAATTAAGTTTTTATGTGGTTTGCAATCACTTATATCCACCACGAAAGTGTTTTGGAATTGACCTAATTTAAATTTGCATATTTGAGGTGTATTTTCAACCTTCAAAATGGTTTCAAGGTTGAGGACGGTATAAGCATGAGTTGAATTGTTGAAGGAGATCAAGATAGATGAAAGTGAAAATTGTGTTGTGAATTATGTGAAATTGAGCAGAGTAGTGTGAACTTTCAAGTGTTGGATTACCGGATTCAATGAGTAGAAGGTTTCTTTAATCATTCAAATAGATTGTGAAGGTGTTGGAGCTATTGTGGTGGAATCTTTGTTGCATTGCGATCATGTTCTCTATGTAACATTTCTTCTCTATCTTCTTTTTGTACTCTAAAAGTAAGCCTTGGTTGTGAGCCTTTTTGGACAGTGTGTCCTATTTTGATAGTGAGCCCTTGTAACCAGTTTTGCAATTACTTATATTATGAGCTAATTCTCATCATGGTTTTTCCCTTCTTGTGTTTTCCACATAAATTTGGTGTTCTCTTGTGCATGGTGTTAAAGTTACTTCAGTTTCTATTATTTTCTTTTCATGTTAAATCATTATAATAGATTAAAGGTTTAATGAATGCATGTGGATCTAAATGTTAATGAGGGTTTTTATTTTTTGATAAGATACAATTGATTCACCCTCCCCTCTCAGTTGTCTTGTTCATTCAAAATAGTTTAGTATTTTTCTTGGAATTTTAATTCTCCAAGTAGAAGAATAAATTATCCTATTCATGTGTAAATTAACTTAGGAGCTTTGGATACTTCTAAGTAAACCTATTCGACCCACCCCTAATCTGTTAGTTTTGAGCTCAAAATTCTACTTCAAAATTTAACACATCCATCAAAATCCTTATCATTTAATCCTAAGATATGGATAGTTTTTTTTGTCCTTTTCATCTCATCATTCAAAACACCCAAAAATATCATCCAAATCAAAATTTCCTAAAATATTTTATATGCTAGTAAAACAAGGTCCTAAATGAAGAGAAAAATGCAACACCAACAAGATCCTGACATGATACCCATAAACATTGACCCTTTTCCAAGAAACAAAAGGATAATTTCCATACATGTTTAGACCAAGAGGTTTTAAAACACCACCCCTACTAAGTCCTAGGAATATTCATAACATTGGTGGGGTAGTAAGAGACATAACACTCGAGGAGTTGGTAGAAGCACAATAGGATACTAATGCCATGTAGTTGGTAGACTCACTTCTTGTGGCCAATCGTGACCAATACTTTTCCTATTACTCACACAAGGGAGAGCTAAATTGTCTTCTACATTTGACACCACACTTATACAAGATATCACCAATAATACTCCATCCCAGACCTTGGGGGAAACAAACTCCAATAACATCATATCACAAATAAATTTCTCCCTAACACCTTCCATGCCACAACAAAACAAATCCATACAACCTAATAACAACCTTACCATCCAACCTACTAACAACACTCCCATTAATTCCTCACACTCTCCTAATATCACACCTCATAAAATATCCACATCATCCCATAATCAATCATACCCACTAATTCCATGTAAGTATCGTTCCCTCCCATACACACTCAAGTTCTCACATACACCATGAAAATAACCAATCCATTATATAACTCAACATCTAGTAATACTATCTCCCCCAATTCAATAATTAATCCACAAAACTTATCACAACCATCTCACATCTCACAAGCACCTTCACCCAACTTACATACAAACACAAACACCATTCAAAATAAAAACACTATCACCAATTCATTGTATCAACAAAAAAATTCAATTGAATAAATATGATATCCCTACTCTAATGAAAAATATACAAGAACTTCAACATGCACCTCAATATCTCTCAATAATTTACATCTAACATCCATACCTACATTCCTATAAATCATAACATTTCCTACTAAAACTACAATCCTATATCACAATATTCACATGCTATCACCTTAAATCCTAATCAAAACATAAATCCAATTAACTAAAAGATATATTAACATAAACCCATCAAAACATCATGATAGGTCTCAACAAAAAATCATTCCACCAAACTACCTTTCATCAAAACCACAACATAAACCCATCTAACCAAAAATTACATCAAAATTACCCAAATTAAAACATCATAAACCCTCAACAACAATTTTCCCCCTCAAACCTCTTTTCTAACTCCAACATATCCAATCACACCCACATTCCAAAAAACTATTCACATATTCATAAACACATCCCATCACCAAATATCACCCAAGGTCAATAATCAACACATTCCATATCCAAGTATAACACCATCACCATACCCACTCACAAGAATAATTTGGCACTACAAATTCAATGTATACAACAAAAAGATCGAATATCCAAATGATACCAATGAAGAAGAGATACACATTGGAGGATATATGACCTTATCCTTTTGATAGGATAATACACATGCCCCACTTTCCTCATAATTTTGAGATGCCTAAATTTGGAAAGTACAAAGGAAAGGGGGAGCCTTGTGAACACATTAGAGAATTTTACGTAGCTTTCTTATGAGAATTTTGTAGATATTTCTTATAGGTTGTTCATAATGATACTTATCTTATGTGCCTCTTTCCAAGAAGCTTAGGAGGATAGGCCATAGAATAATTTTCTCGATTCTCGTTTGGCATTAGGACTTTCAACAAACTAGCTAAAAAATTCATTTCACATTTTTCCTATAACATAGAACATGAAGTCTCAATGACCAATCTATGCACTAAAAAATAATGGAGACACTTTCACCTCCTCCTTACAGAGATGGAGAATCTTATCCAATAAATTTCGATGCCAGATACCTAAGAAATAATTAGTCTAAGTAGTCATCCAAAATATGAACATGGAAATAGTATTCCACCTAAAAGTTCAATGCTCCAATAGTTTCGATGAGGTTATAGAGAAAGGTCTTACTATTGAGAAATCCCTTATCACCAAAGGACGTGTTAATATATTCAAAGAGAACAAAGATAATGCAATTCCTTCCCATGAGAATTCTAGATTTTGATCAAAAAACAAGAATATGGTCAATAATAGTGTGGTGGATGCAAATATGGCTCAAAACATCCAACCAACATTAAGCCTATAAGCACCATACGCTATTCAAACTATCCAAAAGAATCAATAAAGAGGTCCACCAAGACAAAAACAATACCACACGTTAGGAGAACCCATTAAATCAACACTTTGAAAATTGGTTTAATTGAACTTAATCATGTTTCTAGAGAATAGATAATATGAACCACAATTTAAACTTGTATGGTAGAAGAACACAAACTTCTTATTAGATGTATAGGACAACTAAGAGAGGGGTGAATCAATTGTACATTAAAACATTCAATCCCTCATTAACTTTCAAACCCTTATCAAAATTTAAACCCTCATTAAGCATTAGCAGAATGTAAACATGTGAAACAACAATGTAAACATAATTATACACAAGAGAACACTAGATTTACGTGGAAAACCCTAAGTAGAGAAAAACCATGATGAGGAATAGATCACATATATATGAATAGCAACACCAAATATAATTAGGCTCACTACAATGAATCACTACCTAGAAAAGAAGAAAGGCTCATTGCCTAGTGGCTCATTACCAAGAAGAAAGAAGAATAGGAGCTGTTATAGAGAGATTCACTATCTTAGAGCAATAGGAAAAATCAACCACTGCAAGTCTATGCCATCCGTAACCTTTAGGTCACTGGCTCCAACAACTTTAAGCATACTAAAAATATAGACACCTTTTTCTCACTGCATTTGAAGTCGTAGGAATTTAAGCTCACACTCAAATCACCACACTCGATAAAATTCACATCTCACAAACTTGTCACACACTTGCCACAGTCTCAACACAAACTCCATCTTGCATTTCTAACATCCATGACCTAAACAATCTTAATTAGGTTGGTCACAATGAAATGTATGTACCTCAAACATGCAACACCAAAATATGTTGGCACCAAACACTTCCATGATGGAAAGAAGTGAAGGAAAACCACATCAAGGGTTAACTAGGACCCAAATATACACCAACATGCATCACCATGCTTCCATAAACAATAAACAACCTCCACAATTACTGCTAGAACCCAGGTCAGCCAAACCTCCACTAACACTAACAAGCAACCACATACACACCTTTCCAGGTCCATAAACAATATGCGGATGACAAAGAAACACTCCACTACATATATACCACATTATCATAATATCCAACATGTCTACCACAACCACCTCAAATAGAATAATACTTTCATCCTGCACATCAGGATGCACTACCACTGAACTCTAACATAATAACTAAACTTGCGGAGAATCTCAACACCAAAAATTCTAAGGGAAGATAAATACATTCAATATAAGCATGTTCCAAAATCCAAAAGACAAGAAACCTCAATTTGGAGAAATGTGGAACAATCTCATTTCTCCTATACAACCTTCTTCACAAGCATACACTTTGTCAAACACAACTTCCACTCTAGAATGATCCAGAACTTGAAACTCTAGGTATAAAGCCTATGAAAACCTCTAATCATCAAATACAAACCACACAAGAATATCTTCAACCATGAAGAAATGTGAAGCACAACACTGAACACACCTCTATCACACTACACACTATTTTATTCAAATTTTTTCAAAAGCACTTGGAAACCAAGTGAACTAGCTGCATCACCAACATCAACACAACACTACAATACCTTCTCATCATGACTATAACACTTGAAATACCAACAATCTCCACACTATGGGTTGAAATTAATGTGGCATTGAACCACACCATATCCACACTTAGCACCAATACTAACAACACTAATTACAGTACCACCAAAAACTCTAACACTAGCAGTCTCCAACAATCTCCATACTATTGACATCAATGATAACACCCACAACATACTTGCAACAATTTCTCCTTTATTATTGATGGTAACACCAGCTCTAAAAAACCATCAACAACAAAAATAAATCTACATTAAGCTACACTCCCCCTTACTGGGGTACACTTCACTCTCTCCCTTTACCTTTGTTCTTCAAACACCATTCTCTCCTCAATCATCACTTTCTCTCCCCCTATTTGAAGAGTTCCTCAATTATCAATTTCTCTCCCCCTATCTGAGGAGTTCTTCAACCATTACTCATCACTCTTCCCCTATATTTTTCAAATCATACTCTCCCCTTTGACATCAATTCTTTACTTGTTTTTTTCAGACTTCACTCTCTCCCCCTTTAACATCAATGCCAAAGGGAAACATATTTCCCTTTTGACAACACTTGCATAGAATATTTATTTTCTACTCTCTCCCTTTGAAATTTGCATACATCACTTTGACACACTTGCACACTTCTCTTAAGGAAACACTAACAAGCTACTACTCTCACTCCACTACTTTTCTCCATACAACTCTCACTATTGTACAATCTGCACTACTCATTCTTCACTACTCCCTCTACTTCTTTCTCTTTTCTTCGCACTCCCTTTAGGGACACAATATATGCTCCAACTGTCTGCACCAACAAAAACACCATTACCTACTCCTCATGAGAGGTATCCTTCAACATCAGTCCACAACCAAGAACGCATCTTGAATGCTTACCTAGATAGATTTACCAACTTATGCATCTAGTTGAAAGGAGGGGCAGTAACCCCTAAATTCTATCGGGGATACTCAAAAGTATCTTTAGGAAGAGCCTTTGTAAAAATATCTGCAAAATGATCCTTTGTAGGAACATACTCTAAATTAACCTCATTCTATGAAACTTTCTCCCTTAGAAAGTGATACAGGATAGAGATATGTTTTGTTCGTGAATGCATTACTGGGTTCTTTGAAATATTGATATCACTTGTATTATCACATAAGATAGAAATAGGTTCATCATATGATACTTTGGTATCCTTTAATGTTTGCTTCATCTAGAACACTTGAGTGCAACATGATGCTATTGTAATATATTATGCCTCTATAGTAGATAATGACATTGAATCTTGCTTCTTACTCAACCAAGAAACCAATCTACTTCCAAGAAAGAAAGCACATCCACTTGTACTTCTTCTATCATCTGTGTAACCTACCCAATTTGCATCTATATATACACTTAAGGAGAAATCGATATCCCTAGGATACCATAAAACAAAATCCAAAGTGCCCTTCAAGTATCTAAATATCCTTTTAACTGCTATGACATGTGATTCTCTAGGATCTTCTTGAAATATTGCCACAAGAAAAAATGCATGCATGATATTTGGTCTAGTAGTAGTTAGGTATAGCATTCCACCAATCATTGATATGTACTTGCTCTGATCAGCCTTAGGAGATTCATCATTCTTGCTCAACTTAGAACTGGCAACCATAGGAGTACACACTAGTTTACAACCCTCCATTCAAAACTTCTTCAACATTTCCTTAACATACTTTGACTAAGAAATGAAAATACATTTTTTTTTATGATTGATTTGTAATCCAAGGAAGAAATTCATCTCCCTACACATTGACATCTCAAACTCTTTTTTCATCTCATCTACAAACTTCTTGCACATACCTTCATTTCCTCCAAAGATAATGTCATCAACATACACTACCACAATCAAGATTTGTTCTCCCTCAACCTTGAAGTAAACATTGCTATCTATAGTACCTCTTTTAAATCCTTACTACAACAAGTCCTTATCTAACCTTGCATACCAAGCTCTAGGATCCAGTTTGAGTCCATATAATGCCTTCTTTAACCTCAAAACCATATCGGCATCATCTAATAACTGAAAACCTTCTGGTTTCTCAATATACACCTCTTCTTCTAACTCACCATTTAGGAATGCAAACTTCACATCCATCTGATATACCTTGAAGTATTTATGTGCTGCAAAAGAAAAAAATATTCTAATAGGTTCCATCCTTGCCATCAGAGAAAAAGTCTCTTCAAAATATATTCCTTCCACTTGTGAGTAGCCCTTACACACAAGTCTAACCTTATTTCTGAAAACTTTGCCATCCTTATTCAACTTGTTCCTGAAAACCCACTTAGTTCCTATCACATTCTCATTTTCTAGTCTTGGGATCAATTCCCAAGTTTGATTCTTCTCAATTTGTTCCAACTCTTCTTTCATAGCCTTGACCCAATTCTCATCCTTGCATGCCTTAGTTACAGTTTTAGGTTATACTTCTAAAATGAAGCAAAAGTTTATTGATTCTTCTATCATAACAACTTTTCTTCTTGTCAACACACCTTTTCTCTTATCTCCAATGATTTGATTTTCATAATGGTTCTTCTTCACATACTTAGGAGTCTTAGGGATATTTTTTGGAGCTTATTCCTCTTCAACTATCATCTCCTTTTCTTTCTCTTCTTTCTTTTCTTCATCACTGCAAGGGGGTTCATTAGATTCACGCCCTTCTATCAACATAGAACTCTAATGTGGTTCTTCATCCACTTTGAGACTTGCACTTTCAACAATCTTCTTCAACCTTCTGTTATAGCACCGGTTTGCTTTGCTTCTTGTAGAGTATCTAAGGAATATTCCTTCATTAGATCTTGTATCAAGCTTCCCTAAGTTTTCTTCATCTATTTTTATATAGCATTCGCTTCCAAAAACTTAGAAATACTTCATAGCAGGAGGTTTTCCATACCATAACTCATGTTGGGATATGGTTTTGTACCCCATTGCATAAAATGTTATATTATAATGTTTTGATTAAATAATTATTTAGTTGCGATGCACCTAGGTGGTGTGGTTAATCACACTAGGTAATTATTTGGGGACCACTTTATGTTGTATTGTAACATTGTATTATTATTAATGTGTGGAGACATGTGATAATAATTTAATATTGGGGAAAATATTAAATAAAGTGAAAACTTAGTACCCAATATTAAATAAGGGATTTGTGGTTTTGTATTTACATGGTTTTGTGGTACATGGTTTTATCTTACCACTTGGTTGTATTTGTGTGAGCTTGAATCTATAAAAGCAATCACATGTTTAGTGGTTAAGGTTGGATGGGTGAGTGGGCTATCATTATTGAGTTTTTCTAAGGAGTGCATATGTGGATTCATGCTTCGAAACATGAGGATGCATTGGAGAGGCTTGGTGCTTCAGAGGTATTCATTGTAACTCTTGCATTTCTTTATTGTTGAATAATATGATGGAGTATGGATACTTTTGGAGGCTAGATTTTTCCCTCTTGAGGGTTTTCCCATGGTATATCTTGTGTTATCTTGTGGCTTGTATATTTGATATATGCATTATGGTTACTTGTATGAATATTTATCTCTCATGGGGTTATGTAGGAAATAAATTAAGATTGTGGGTTGAATGTAATATTTCCTAACAAGTGGTATCCGAGCTTTCATGGTTGATGGGTTTTTGTTATAACCTTAGTTTGAGAGATTTTTGTAGAGTTGAAGCTATGGATATTCATGATAGATTTGAGGCATTACAAGATATGGAACACATGTTGTAGGTGTTTTTATTGCAGATTTGAGGGTTTGGGTTTATTGTTATGATGGGTTGTTTGCAGATTTGGGGTTTGAAAAATGTTGGGTCAAAAGAGTTTTTTGGATCATGCTTCAATATGAGGGTTTTGTAGAGGAAGTTTTGCAGATGACCTCTTGAGACAAAATGGACCTTACCATTGGATCCAAGAGGCCCGAGACATGAAAAATAACATAAAATATGACCTAGTTTGGCCAAGGTGGAAAAAAGACAATTTTTTTTTGGCCAATATGGTCGTACAACCATCTATTTCTCAATCTACAAAATTAAAAAATTAAAAAAATGATCCTCCTCTCGGTTAAAATATTTCCTACAAAATAAATTTAAAATCAAAACAAATAAATTAATATACTTATGGAAGAGTAAAAAAGTTAAAACAAAAATATATATAATGGGGTGGTACGAGGTTCGTAGACCTCGTACCCCTACCTTGCATCAACCCCTGGTACACTCAGTACATAATTTGCTTTAGTCGCAAGTAAATAAATAGATAACCACCATTGCCCTTTCTAATTTTTAATTATTGAATTTAATTGAAATTAAATCATATATGTATCACCACATTAAGCCACTATTAAAAGGTTTTAAGATTTTGAAATTAAAAGGTAAAGTGAAGTAACCGCCCCCTTTCCACTATTATTAATATTTTGAATTTAAACTATAAGAAAAATTGCCACCTTTAAATTTTAAAAAATTATATCAGATTTTATTATGGGGTGGGGTCCATCTGAGAATTATTTATACAGTGAAATTGGCTATTTTTTCAAACTTGCATAACTTTTGCTCAGGAGGTTGAATTTTCAACTTCTTATACTAATTGGAAAGGTGGTTTCAAGAACTATGCATTGGTATAGGTTTGGTTTTTTGATTTTGAATTTTTGATCAAATTTTTGAGCCCAAAAGCCAAATGTTCTTTTGTAGATGGTTTTGGTCATAACTTTTGCATACAAAATTGGGTTTTTGATTTTGAATAGACGTTGGAGAGCACGTGCAGTGTAATACACAATGGTTTAGATTTTTTATTAGTTTGTGTGTGTAGGTAATGTATGGTACTTGTTTGATCACTTGTAAATGCCTAAGATTTGGGGTGTGATTGTGTGAGCATCTGGACGAGTCAAGAGGTGAAACCTTGAGGAAGTACATGTTTTTATATATTTATGATGATACAACTGATTATCTATTTGGTGCTTCCTAGTACAAGTTTATGAGTGTTTTTAGAGTTGGACTATGATGGTGACAAGTACACAATTTGTCTTCGATTTTGAGGACATGGGTTGACACCAGTGAAGACTTGGAGTCTTGTATGGGTGATAGTTGAGTGCAAGTACAGTGATGGCTATGGTTATGGTGTCATGGGTATGCAGGTAAATTTATGCATTAGCATGACATGATCATGTATGTGTTTGTTTGGTGGTGATATGGTTTGGTGTTAGGAGATTTTTCTTATGTTCTTGATGCTTATTTGGTTCCTTGACTATGGTTACTCATTTGTGGACATAGTTGGAAAATCAAATCTATGGTTGATTTGGTGTTTGTGTCTTGATGTCTACAGGATTATCTTCTTTGATATCTTGGTTTGCAAGTTACTAATGTGATAATGGGTTTGCATGCTTCATTGTTTGGTATCTACAAGTTATGTAGTTGTATGGATTTATCACCCATTCAGTTGTAGTGGGATGGCTTGGTGTGGATTTTCTATATCCACAAGATTGTTTCCCTTTTCTTGTAGACTTTGTTATTTGGCCTTGTCTGTGGTTATTTGTGCATTGGTATGTTGCTTTGGGATGAGAAGATGGATGGTTAGAGTACCTGATTAGTCAATTTTTTGGACTTGTGGCGTATGGTTTTATCATGATGTCACAATAGCTTGGTATATTCATTGGTTATACACTTTTAGTGGGAGCTTTTAATAGTGATGACTTGGCGGTGTAAGATTGGTTATTGATTATTTGATGGTGGTTGTATGTATCTTCTTGGCTTGGAGATTTTGGTTATAATTGGTATGTTATTGATATTTCAATTGTGTGTGTAGACCTAGATGATCTTCATGGAGGATATGGTTGTCACGATGCCATGTGTAGCTTAGTATCATAGTTCAGTGGGAGTTTTTGGCAGTGACATGGATGCATCATTGGTGATGGTTATCTTCATGTGATTGGAGATGTGATTTCTTGGTTTAGAGTGTGTTTGATATTATGTCAAGGTTTACTCTTGATGCTAGCTTAGATTTTTGGCTTAATATGTGTTCTTTTGATACCAGGATGTATGCATTGTTGCATGTGATCTCCTAGGAGGAGATGGTTAGATCATGTTGTCATGATAGGTTCCTAATTTTTTGGTTGGAGCTATGTAATTGATCTTGGTGGTTTGCTTTGTATTGAGTACATTGATCATTTGCTTGATTACTTCATGATGATGCTATGTTCCATTTGGAATTTTGCATGTATTGATCAATTGTAGCTACTCATGGATAATTGGAGACATGGGTGAGGTTGGAGTTCTCTTATGATTAGAAAAATTTGCTTGAGACAGTTACTCTTTGGAGGTTTCAACAGGAAGACCAAGGAGCTTTCACCTGGATATGGACATGAGTTCATGATGGAAAGATAGACGAGATTATTCTTGGAGTGAGTCACAATGGCTTGGTTATCTTGGAGGAGCATTCTGATTCCCCACTCTTGGTCCACTTGGTAGTTTATCATTTGAGAGATGTTTTCCCATTATTTCTTTCAAATGTGTTAGTTTTTTGTATAGGAACAAATTTGCACCCTTGTGTAAATTCGTCTTTTGCATCCCCTACTTTAGAATAATCAAACTCGAATGAGAAATTCCACATCACCCATTCGAAATGCATCCACTTGGTGCCAATTTTGTGTGTTGGTGGGGGAATATTTGTCGGGGACACAAGTGCGGTGCATGGATGTCTGTGTGGTGCGTTGATGTTTCTAACAAATTCCTACCTCTGGTGTCCGTAGGTACGTTATGTTCTCCATTGGGCATTAAGTGTAACACCTCTGTGTCGACCAACCAACCCAAAAATGGCTCTTTCCCTCCCATTTTGATCTTCAAATGCATCCATTTCACATTCATTCATTCTTCCATGATCTCTTTAAAATTATTTCATGATCTTCTTCACAATTCTAGAAACTTCACTTGATCTTTTAGCAGTTCATACACTCCCATTGAGAATTACAACAACTTGTTACTCCATCAACTTCATCATTGTACGTGTTGTGCTATTATAGAAATTGCGAGTTTGGAGTCTTACGATACCTCCCTTCATCACCGCTGTGGTCATGATAAATTTTCCAAGCTCATTGTCTTGCATTCTCCCTTCATTGGCCTTGAGTGCCTTTGGGTAGAGGTGGTATTGCTATACTTTCCTTTTCATTATGGTTTGATAGAGTAGCATTATATATTTTTTAGTGTTCAATATTCTTCTTTCCTTTATTGCATTTTCTACTTCATGGTGTTCTTGGCTATCTATGGAGGTGGAAACACCAAAGCGAGGGTTTGACTGAGGTAAACCTCTATAAAACACAACATTTTTCCCTCTCTTGGTTGTGTAGGTGAACGAGTGCGTGGAGCTCGCTGGCAAACTAGAGCCTCAGTGAGTTCATTTTTTTCACCCTTACTTTCATTTATCTCCTTTATCATTTATGTAGCTATTTCTTGTACTTCATAGTTTTGTTTATTTTGTTAAACTTAGTTAGGTAGACTGTTGGTAGGTTCTCTGACATTTTACATTGTATTTCACTCTTTCTAGCCATACAGATGCCAATGCACTATAGAGACGCCAACGCGCCATGCTATCATCCTAGACCTGCATTGCCATCCTTGAGTAGAGAGCTATCTAAGGTGCAGTTCATATTCTAGAGACCAGCTCGTCTAGCCCCATTTAGGTTTTTAGATCTATAAAGTGGTAAAAGCACTTGAGAGTACTCTTCATTCTCTATCCTTGCCTTAAACACCCATTAGATTGAGGTAAGATAGGGCATCCCTCTGCTCTCGGCTCTCCATCACCTGGAGCCTTAGTGTGGTTGGTCCCCCTACCTTACATTTTTGGTGAACTCGATGTGAACAAAGTCTATCCATTAGTTTGTGTTAAGACTTTTTCACTCATGTTTGGTGATTGTGGTAAACTTGAGTGCTGTGAAGGTTTATGAGCATTACAACCCAGTCCATGATTTCTGGGTATGTTGAAGTGTGTGACACCTACCTATGGAAAATACGAAGGTCACTTCTAGTTTCACCTCTAGTTTTTCCATTGGTTTGGCTACTGATTTTACTATTGGTTTTCCTATAGGTTTTATTGATAATACGGGTTTCGTAGATGAGACCACTCGTGCTCCTACTCCTCTAGCATCCCCTACGGCTTCATCTATAGATGAGGATGATACTTTGCATATTCCTGTGAAAAACCTATTGGCATTGGATAATAGATTGTTAGACCTTGTGACTCACTTGGTGAGAGTTTCACACATGGCGAGAGTTTCTAGACTTGCTAGTGAGGTGAGATATATGTTAGGGAAGGATTGGATAGGCATAGAGTTTTTATGTAGCCTTATCAATCTAAATGAAGCCTATACCCCTCATATAAGACTAGATTGGGTACTACTCGAGGGGAGGTGCTTGATGCCTATAAAAGATAAATAGGCATTTTGATGCCTACCATGGCTGTATGTATGGCCCTTGGTAGTGGAGGCTCTGGGGAATGGGTGGTGGCGGATTTGGTAGTGGAGGTGGTACTAGTGGAGGTGGTTTTGGTGGAGGCCATGGTGGTGGCTCTAATGGAGGCCCAACTAGTGGTGGTGGCTCCAATGGTGGCTCCAAAGGTGGTTCTGGAGGTTCCATTGGGCCTTTCTCATCCTTTGTCCCTGTCCTCAATGCTCTTCTCCAGAACATGGGTTAGATGCAAAACCAGTTGGAAAGCCTTTCTCAAGCCTCTGCCCAACTGATTTACCAATCTTGCTTCTAACATAGTCCATTGTCAATGGAAATTTTGAGTACTCATTTCCCTCAAGGAATAGAGATTCCTAAGTTTGATAGGTATGGTGGTAAGGGGGATCCACAAACACATGTGTCAGCTTTCAATGCCATGTGTACAAATTTCTTTCATCACGATGCTTTGATGGAAAAACTCTTTCCTCGATCTCTTAAGGACACAACACTTGAATGGTATTGTTTCTTGCTTGATAATTGTATATTCTTTGATCGGCTTGTGAATCAGTTTCTCCGCTAGTTCTAGGCTAACATCAGTCTGAAGATGACCTTCTCAGATCTCGTCTAATGTAAGAAGGGAGATAACAAGAAGATAACTAACATCATAGCGCGATACCAAGCGCTCTTTTCATATATCTCGTACCCATTTCTTGAATCTGATTTGCAAAAGGTGTTCATAGGTAACCTACACTAAGCCTGGAAAGAGAAGTTTTCCTTAATGAAATACCCTTCCTTTGTGCATTTTTGTGCCATGTTGCAGGAGTATAAGAAAATGGTGGTTTAGTTTGGGGGATCTTCCTTGCACTCTCATTTGGAAGGAAAATCTATTGTGTCCATCTTAGAAAAAGGAAAGGCTGTTGCAAATGTAGTTTTTACGACTAATGATCACGACCTCATATCTAATAGGAAGTTTACAAAGCTAGTAGAATCTTATTCTTCCATTTTACAAAAGTTGTTGAAGGATAAGATCATAACTTTGGAAAACCATCGACCTCTAACAAAACCATATCTTGATTGGTATGATGCAAATGTTTTTTTCTAGTACCATCGTGTCAATAGAAAAGATACCAAGCATTGTATGCACTTGCATAATGAGATACAGGATGGCATTGATGATGGTACCATTTTTTTCGATGGGACGAAACACAATGCAAATACCGAAGGCCAATAGTGAGTTGCAAATCTACATGTACCCATTTCTGTCCCATTCCACAAACTTGATTATTGACCCCTTTGATGCTTTTCCTCAACCCTCAACGTATGTTAATATGGTTTTGATTACTCCTTCCCTGCATCCTGCGACTGGTTCACCGGATGTGACATTCACCTCGCAGGACTTTACCTTGAATAATAAGCCCTCTTCTTTATACATTCCTACTCACCTCAATGGAAACATTGTGACAGGAGTCCTAGTTGACCCTGCGAGTCGGGTAAATGTTATTACAAAAGAGGTGTTATGGCTAAATTCATTACAAAGGGAGGTATATGAAGAAAAAAAAAATACATATGCAAGACGACCTTTCTGTTAATCCATATGGATCTATAACTCTTTCCATCCTAGTTGGACCTAGGGCTATGGATAGAACTTTTGATGTTATTCTGAAATCTGATTTGTTCAGGGTAAAGTTGGGCATCCCATGTCTAGCTTCCATGAATGGAATTGCTTCTGTTATTCACAAATGTTTGAAGTTCTCTCATGAAGGTGTTGTGCATGTCATGCATAACATTGGATATTAGCCATTGGTATCCTATGGGGGTTATTCCTTGGATCACTTTTGGCCCACCTCAGTCGGTCTGCTTCCCCCTAGAATGTACATGCTTTACCAAAATTATGTAAAGTGCAAAATTAGGGGCAAAGGACAATTGAAAGTGACCCCTCTGGTAGCACAATAACAAGCTACCTCCTTCTCTCAGAAGGGAAAGAAAAGGCTTGCTTGTTCTCAAGGGGCAACTTCTGCCCCCCCTCCTGAAGAGGAATTTTGGGTTACTACTCCTGGCTTTCACATGAGAATTTCAATAGTACCTACTTGACATAAAGCCAAGATTCAGATATCTGATCTTCCTACTTTGCCTTCAGGACCCTAGTCCTACCTATATGGTAGAAGGAAGGGTACCGATGAGGAATCATCTATGTCTCAACCTCCATGGCCTCATGCCGCTCTTGCTCCCAAGGCGGTGAATGGGAAGAGGCCCACTACCGAGGCGTTAGAGCCGAATCCCCCCACTATTGCTCTAATCTATTCTCAGTCTCTCCCTCATGCTCCTATCTAGGAGTCTCTCCCTCCACCAGAAATGACTGTGATGGACACTTTGATGGCCGAGTAAGAGCCTTCCGTTCCATCTTAGCTCTTGGTCTCTAGCTCTTGAAGTTACAAGAACCGCCTGTGCGTGAGCACAAGCATCAAAAAAATGATCTGGTAGTTGATCAAGCTTCTTTGTAGAGGAATGAAGGAGAGTTAACCACCCCTATTTTAGGGTTTTCCATTGTATCCTCCTCTCCTATCCCCTCTTCTTTGGTTCAATTAGCCTTCGTGCTACTTTTGGCTCCTATTGTGAGTGTAAACACCCTTGACCCTAAAAAGGTGTTAGATTCTGCGAGAAGTGAGAACCGAACCAAGATATGATGTCAGTCGTAGATCGCATGCAACTTCACTCAACAGACGATCGAAGATTAAAATAGTAGAATGAAGAGAAATATGAAATGAGAGAAAAATAGAGAAAAATCAAGAGAATTTTGAGAATACTCTCATGACTCTCACCAAACAATCACCAAACTAGCTGAACTAGCTGAACTTATGAAGGTGAGAGGAGAGTGCTCAATATATAGAAAAATAAGGGTAGATACATCCAAGAGGTGCATTAACTCCTACTAACCATAAAAGGTGGGAGGTTATCACCTACTTGGTAAATGACAAGACATGTGGCATAACCTCCTCAAGTGAAGAAAGGAGAGAGGTGGCACATAAAGCTAGAAGAGGGTGAGAAACCCAACCACCCCATAGACTACTCAAGTAAAAATAGAATATTGGTTATGAGAGGTGGTACAACAAGCCAAAAGAGGATGTGTAACTCAACTACCCATGTGTGGGGAGAGAGTGACACATGTAGCTATTGTATTTTTCCACGTGTCCTCATATTACCACATCTAATAAACCTAAGCAAGCTTAAATAATATGTGTAGGAAAAAGAAATTCCCCCTAACATAAGGAAAATAAAAAAACCTTCACTAACAAAAGGTGCAGATGTCTATTGCTCCTTCGGTCAAGCCCCCTCTCTTGATCTCCCTTCCAGACATCCCACCATCCTCGAAGCCCATGGACATGTCGAACACCTCGGTGGTGTCCACCGTGGTTTTCTCCTCCTCCTCCGCACCTTCTGCCTTGTTTGTGGGGAACTCACATCCTCCAAAAAAAGTAGAAGATGGAGGTTGGCCCCTCCAACAATGGGGGGTGAAAGAGGAGTCCACCCTCTTCAAAGGGTGGTTTTGCATTAGCATGTGCCATCCTAATGACAGAGGAAGCTCTAGCATCTCTTGAGTTTGTCATTGCTCCTGAGTCACTCAGCGAGCCTAGTAGTGAATCTTGGGAACTGCCTCCCTCGCCCATTGAGGTAACACATGGCACTCCTATGAAGTGCATGTTTAACTCTTTGGACGAGGTCCCAGCCCTATCAATGATCTTCATAGAGTCATTGACCTTTTCTCCATAGGAACTAAGTGGAGGAGACCCCAAGGAGTCTCCTTCCTTGTCGATGACCTCTTGGTTGATGAGTGTTAGGGGGGTACCTCTTCTTTATATTTAGTGTAGAGTTTTTGTGTGTGTTTGTGTTCCCCCGTGCTTGCATTATGTGTTCCTGGATGACCCTTGTCATCCTTGTAGGTGCTTGGATATAGGAGTTTTTTTATGTCGTACAACTTCCTCTATTTATGGCATCATTCTTCCTCTATTATGTGTATTGATTTTTGAAAAAATAGAGACGATGAAAAGTATTGGGGGAGTTTAGGCTTTCCTTCCACATTGACCCAATTTTTTATTTTTTTTGTCTTCTTGTGCATTCTTCATATGTTATGATATAGTAGGGGGTTGATGATAGCTCATTAAATATACTATTATTATACTTATACATATTTATGAGCAGCTCTAACCCCAAAATATCAGATCGCCCTGTGTCCCTTGTTTGTGATGTTGCTATTTTTCTCTCATTATTTTATATTTCTCTCTCCTTTGCTTGATTCATGATGTTGTGGTGCCTATGTGTTGTCCCTCGTGTGCACAAAAACATTACCATGGTGACATATCGCTATGTCCTGTGGGCCACAAAATTACTTTTTCATTATTTCTTTTCTCTCCTTAGGATGCCACGTGCCTCTGCATTCAACACACACCATCCTAAGGGGGTTATCATCTCACTATGATTTTCAAAAAATGAATTTGTAGCCAATGAATCTTTTCTCAAAAATCTTTGCAAAGCATTTTTCAAAAATTGCATTCTTAACAAGGACCCCTAGCGGAACATGTTTCTTTCATCATGGGTTCACAAAGAAAGAACTTGAGGAACTTTCCTTCAAGGAGGGAGCAAATTTTCCTATAGGAGAAGCCTCAACATTCCCCTCGCAAGGGGGAATTTTCTTCCTTTTGAATTGATGAAGTGAACATATTTTGAAAGGATTCCTTAATGTTGAATTGATTTGCGAAAAACATTCTTACACTTTCGAACACCGCGTCCCTTGAGTGAACCCCTTTTCTTTTGAAGGGTTCTCAAGGGACCCCTTTGAAAGCTCTTCCTTCAATTTTTGACTGTCTACGTGGTTGTTTGCTTGTTTTCCTATGTAGCTAGCTTTTGTTTTCTAACATGTTTTATCTATGGATTAACATGTTGCTTTGCAGGTGCGCCTGTGAAGTTGCTTTCTAGTCTGACACTATGGAGTCCCCTTGCACTGGGCTTCCTTCAAGAGAGAGTACTTGGGGGGTGCCTTCTTTGCAGGTCTAAGGGCCTATGAAGTGCTTGCATCCTACGAGATTCTTACATCATTGGTATACAGACCTTTGGTGTACTTTGTTCAACTTCATAGTTCTGAGGAGCTACATAGTCCTTTATTCGAACCTCCTCAGGAGAGGGTACCTATGGAGTCCTTTTCCTGCCCTACACTTTTGAGTTTTCTAGATCACGGTCTACTTCATTGAAGGTTCAGGTATACATTTCTAACTCTTCAATCAACTTTATCGAACACTCATCGATACTCATGCTCGCTAAAGTGGGGGAAAAATGTATAGGAGCAAATTTGAACCCCTTGTGTAAATCCTACTTTTGCATCCCTTAATTTAGAATAATCAAATCCAAATGAGAAATTCCACATCACCCATCCAAAATTCATGCACTTGGCACTTGTTTTGTGTGTTGGTGGGGGAATATTTGTCAGGGATGCAATCACAGCACGTGGACATCTGTGAAGCGTGCTACCATTCCTAACAGATTCCTACCTTTGGTGTCTGTAGGGACGTTATGTTCTCCATTGGGCATGAAGTGTAACACCTTTGTGTTGACCAATTGACCCAAAAATGGCTCTTTCCCTCCCATTTTGATCTTAAAATGCATCCATTTCACATTCATTCATTCTTCCATGATCTCTTTAGCATTCTTTCACAATCTTCTTCAAAATTCTAGCAACTTCACTTGATCTTTTAGCAGTTCATACACTCCCATTGAGCATTACAATTTGTTACTCCATCAACTTCATCTTTGTACGTGTTGTGCTACCCTAGAAGTTGTGAGTTTGGAGTCTTGCAAGACCTCCCTTCATCACCATTCCGGTCATGTCCACTTTTCCAAGCTCGTTGTCTTGCATTATCCTTTCATTGGCCTTGAGTGCCTTTGGGTGAAGGTGGTATTGCTACACTTTCTTTTTCATTGTGGTTTGATAGAGTAGCATTTTATCTTTTGTAGTGTTCAATATTCTTCTTTCCTTTATTACATTTTCTACTTTGTGGCTTTCTTAGCTATTTGTGGAGGTTGAAACACCAAAGCGGGGATTTGATTGAGGAAAACCCCTATAGAACCCAACATTTTCCCCTCTCTTGGTTGTGTGTAGGTGAACGTGCGCATGGAGCTCGTTGGAAAAGTGGAGCCTCAGTGAGTTGGTTTTTGTCACCCTTACTTTCATTTATCTCCTTTATCATTTACGTAGCTATTTCTTGTACTTCATAATTCTATTTATTTCATTAAACTTAGTTAGCTAGACCTTTAGTAGGTTCTCTTGTATTTTACATTTTATTTCACTCTTTGTAGTTGTATGAACGCCATCACACCAAAGATATTCCAACACATCGCGCTATCATCCCAGACCCGCGCTACTATCCTTGGGCAGAGAGCTGTCTGAGGTGCAGTTTGGATTCCAGAGACTGGCTCATCTAGCCCCATTTAGGTTTTTGGATCTATAGAGTAGTAGAAGCATTTGAGAGTGCTCTTCATTCTCTATCCTTGCCTTAAGCCTACCATATAGTTTTGTGCTTTTATTTCTCATGGGATTGAGTAGAGTCATGGTGATTGATTTTGTAGACTCATTTGAGGATTTTTTAGCATGATTTTATGATGCTTTATCTTTCATGTATATGGATTTTGAGCTATAGATAGTTTTTTTTGGAGGATAAATTTTGAGAGATGTTTGGCATGGTTATCTCCTTGTGCATTTGAGTTTATGTTTTTGATGAGGAGTTTAGGAGATGGTTAATGTGTTGATGTCCAGATTTGGGAATGGTTACTTTGAGTTTGATCTTCTTGGTTAGAGAGGCTTACATCCATGTTAACATTGTTACATGATTCATATGTTGTTTGATCTAAGAGATTGAATGTTGTTTTGGGTGTTGTTGAGGCTTCTCATTTGGGGTTGTTAGGAGATCATACTTGACATAGCATTGCACTTTTGAGGTTTTGGTAGAAGGAAATGTTATGGTTTAAAGGTTTTCTCTCTTCATGGTTCCTTCCTGGATGTTCATGTTCATATAATTTGGGAGGATGGTGGCAACATGTTGTGAGATATTATGCAACTATTTGGGTTGTATGTGTGGATCATTGTTATTATTCTTGTTACTTCATGTTTTTATTATTTATCACACTTTGATATAGTGGTGATTGGTAGACTTGATATGCTTTGGCATTACCTAAGCAGTGGGAGTTCTTGGATATGTGTGTTGTGGATTCTATTTTTGATCACGTGAGTTTTTTATAGTTTACAACAGCTTGGTTAGAGCCTTTTTTATCACTTGGATTTGATGCTTGTGTTCTTGGATTGGTGCATATTCAACTTGGCATGTTCCTTTTCTTCCATATGTGGCATGTTGGAGGATGAGAAGAGTTCTTACTTGAGATGGTGGTCACTTTGGTTTTATTGCAGGAATGTTGATGGAGCACGAGAGCATGTTAGAGATTCATGTGGTTTCATGAATGGCTATGATGATGTATTTCATTGATTGATCCCTTATACAATGTATATAACAAGTGGGAGAATGTTGGGATATGGTGTTGTACACTATTGCATAAAATATTATATTATAATGTTGTAATTAAATAATTATTTTGTTGTGATGGATCTAGGTGGTGTGGTTAATCATGCCAGGTAATTATTTGGGGACCACTTTATGTTTATTGTAACATTATATTATTATTTAATGTGTGGGAGACATGTGATAATAGTTTAATATCGGGGAAATATTAAATAAAGTGAAAGCTTAGTACCCAATATTAAATAAGGGATTAGAGGTTTTGTATTCACATGGTTTTATCTTACCACTTGGTTGTATTTGTGTGAGCTTGAATCTATAAAAGCAAGCACATGTTTAGTGGTTAAGGTTGGCTAGGTGAGTGGGCTGCCATTATTGAGTCTTTTTGAGGAGTGCATATGTGAAGCATGGCATGGGATGTGTGTATTCATGTTTGGACACACGAGGATGCATTGGAGAGGCTTGATGCTTCAAAGGTATTCATTGTAACTCTTGCATTCCTTTATTGTTGAATAATATAATGAAGTATGGATGATTTTATAGGCTAGGTTTTTCCCCCTTGAGGGTTTTCCTAGGGTATATCTTGTGTTATCTTGTGGCTTTTCTATTTGATCTATGCATTATGGTTACTTGTATGCATGTTTATCTCTTATGGGGTTATGTAGGAAATGGATTAAGATTGTGGGTTGAATGCAATATTTTCTAACAACTCATAGGGAGTCTTTGAACTGTTCACTCTTGCTTGACCTCTATTAAGAATGTAGACATCAATATGAATTGCTTCTCTCCAATAGAAAATAGGTAGATTTTATTTCTTCATCATTGTTCTATCTGCCTCTTGAACTATCCTATTCTTCCTCTCCACAACTCCATTTTGCTAAGGAGTCCTAAGAGCTGAAAAATGTCTCTTTATTCCATGATCTTCACAAAAATTACTAAAATCACTGGAGGTAAACTCACCACCTTTGTCAAACCTCAAGAAATTGACTTTCACATTGATTTCATTCTCAAACATAGACTTAATGCTTTAGACTTGTTTAGAGCTTCTGATTTTTCTTTGAGAAATGTCACCCAATTCATTCTAGAATAATCATCAATTAACAACATAAAATACATGTCAACTTGAGAGCTTCTTATTCTGGTGGGTCCATATAGGTTTGTATACACCAACTCCAAAGGTCATATAGCAGAATATTCTTTAGTCTTGAACCTCTTCTTTGTTTTCTTTCCAAAAATGACATTCCTTGTAGATTGCATTGATAGGCTTTGTAATCTTTGGCATATCTCTCACATCATCAATAGAAAGAACCGATCTTTGCTAGGCTATCAAAATTGATGTGACCCATTCTTCTATGCCATAGCCAACTTTCATTGATTTGATACATAAAGAATTTAGCACCACTACCTTTGAGCTGATAAACATTACCTTTTGTCCTTGTCCCCATAGCAACCAAAGTTTTGGATCTTCCTTTGCTGATTTCACAACCATCATCCTAAATGACAAGATTGTATCCATTGCTACACATCTATCCTACACTAAGAAGATTATGTCAGAGACCCTTGACATAAAGAACGACATCTATTTTATGCTTTCCATCAAAATTAATTGACCCTTTTCCATAGATCTTAGTAGATGTATCATCACCAAACTTAACAAGACCACCATTATAATTTATTTGTTTAACAAACTTACTCTTATCACCTGTCATAATTTGAGCATCCACTGTTAGCTATCTAGTAGTTTCTTTCCTCTCTTGCATGAAAAGTAGTCACCATAGTTCCTTCAATGTTGTGACCTGTTTCCAAAGCACTTTCCTTCATACATCTTTCAAAAATAGTCTAGAATTAGTTCCAACATTTAGATCCATAAACAAGAATTCATCACTATCTTCATCAGGATAGTATGATTCCTCATCATCAGATACACCATTGTCTTTTTCAACATAATAACTTTTCTTGATAAATTTTTCTTTATGATCCTTATGCTTGTAATTTTCAACTTTGATTGGACATTTTGAAGCATAATGACCTATCTTTCCATAATTGAAATTTAAAGGGTAAATTATCTTTGTATTTGCTAGTGGCCTTTTTCACTCTCCTTACAAAATTTGATTCCACCTCATCAAGATCATCCATATTTGATTCATCATCCTTCTCTGCCTTGTTGACTTTAAAGGAAGTTTATTTCTTTGTAGCATCTTTACCAAACTCTCTTAATTCATAAGAAATTAAAGCACCAAACATATGATCTCTAGAATAATTATCCAAATTTTGAGCTTCCTCAATAGTAAAAACTTTAGAACTATAAATTTTTAGGAAGAGTTCTTAGTGCCTTTTTCAAAACTTCACTTTCTTCCAGCTTACCACCAAGACCATTGATGGCATTGACAACTTCATCCACTCTGAGCATGTAGGTAGTAATATCTTCATCTTCAGACATCCTCAAGGTTTCAAATTTGGCTTTGTAATTCTTCATCTTCGCTTGATTAACTTTATCATCTCCTTCATAAATACTTTCCAACTTTGTCCAAATCTATTTTTCAATTTTTAGTCTTATCACCTTTCCAAGTTCAGAATCAGAAAGACCACTTAGGATAACATTCCTTGCTTTTCCATTGTTTTCATAATCCTTGATCTCATCATCACTTGTTAGACCATTAGCAAGCATAGTATATCCTCTTTCTTTCAATTGATTGCTAGACTCCAAATCCAAGAGAGACTAGAAAGGATTCCATCCTAGATTTCTAGTAAGTGTAATTCATTCCATCGAACATAGGAGATTTGACACCTTGTGTTCCATCTAGATCTACCTCAAGAGGTTAAGATTCTTCCAAGGAACCATAGCTCTAATACAAATTGTTCGATGCATAGAAAAACTAAGAGGGGGTGATGAGACCATAAATTTTATGATATTTTATCAAATAAAATCATCTATTTCTTCTTGATGCATTAGTGTTAAAGTGGATTTGAGTAATGATTGAAAGTTCTTAGTTGTTTAAGGTAGAATGTAAAGTGAATATTTGAATTATTTTTAGTAATTAAATATGATCTAAATTTCCTCTAATGTCTCCATGAAGTGTTTAAGATGATATAATGTAGATAAATGAGTTATTAAATAACTCATGGTAAGAAGAAGCTACAACCGCTTGCAACTAAGAGCTCTAGAGATCAACTCCAAACAAGGCTTTGAAGACATTATGGGAAGATAAAGAAGAATCCTCCAGTATCAAAGCAATTGTCATTAATGATAGTGGAATGTTCTTCAAGATAATCAAAAAATATTTGGTCAAGAAAATTGAATAACAATCCCTTCATTCACGTGGAGAACTAAAGGTTCCCTAAAAATTAGGTGCCTAGAAATGGTCAAAAACATAGTCTTAGTAAAATAGTGCTATCTCCCTCATTTATCAATGAAATTCAAAAATTCAAAATGATTTGGAAAGTAGATTGGAAGGGATAAAAACTATTTTGAGAATTTTGTGTGATTTGCATTAGTGAAGGAGCAATACGTGGCAAAAAATGACTGAGACAAAAGTGGCATGATGGAGGACAAAAACTTCAATTTTTTTAGAGTTTTGTAAACGACCCCTCAGAGATAGGATCTTGGATCCAAATTCTTAGTAGATTGGTTGGATAGATATAGAATATGAATTCTATAAATACAATGTAATCATTTAAGAAAAGGGGAGGATTAGAAAGGCTTGTTTTAGCCTAAGGAAATATGATAGTTTTAGTTTCATCTCCAACAATGTATTTCCAACTTTCTAGAGTAAATTTGAATTCAAGAAAGCTCTTCATTTCCAAAAAGTGTGAAGTAGTTTAGCCTTTTTAATTCTTGCAAGTGTTCCTTAGATTAGTTCCATTTCATGCAACTTTACTTTCATGCAAATGGGATTTATTTATGCAAGTAGAATAGACTGTCAAGCAATTTTTCTACTTTCTCTCTTGTAGACAGCTATCGACACCACCTTGGATTGATAAATTAAATGATGAGGATTACAATAATCCCATTAGGGGGTGAATTAGTTGTACATTAAAACATTTAGGCCCTCATTAACTTTCAAACCCTTATCAAACTTTACACCCTCATTAAGCATTAGCAAAATGTAAACATGTGAAACAACAATGCAAACACAACTATACACAAGAGAACACCATATTTACATGGAAAAACCTAAGTAGGGAAAAACCGCGGTGATGATTAGCTCACATATATATGAATAGCAACATTGAATACAATTAGGCTCACCGCCAAGAAGAAAGAAGAATAAAAGGATTTGTTATAGAGAGATTAACTATCTTAGAGAAATAGGAAAAATCCACCACTACAACTCTATGCCATCCGCAACCTTTTGCTCACTACCTAAGAAACTTGAAGCATAATGAAAATATAGACACCTTTTATTCACTACATTCATAGTCATAAGCATTTAAGCTTGCACTTAGAGCACCACACTTGATCAAGTTTACATCTCACACATTTTTGACACTCTCAACATAAACTCCATCTTGCATTTATACTATCCATGACCTAAACAATCTTAATTAGGATAGCCTCAATGAAACATATGCACATCAAACATTGAAAACCAAGATAGGTCAAAACCAAACATTTCCATGGTGGGAAAAAGTGAAGGAAAACCAAATCAAGAGTTAACTAGGACCCAAATCTATGCTAACACACATCACCACACTTCCATAAATAATAAACAACCTCAGTAATTAGTGATAGCACCCAAGTCGACCAAACCTGCACTAACATTAACAAGTGACCACATACACGTCTTTTTAGGTCTAAAAACAACATGTAGACTACAAAGAAACACTCCACAACATTCTAGAATATTCCACATCATTAGAATATCCAACACCATTACCACAACCACCTAAAATTGAAGAATACTTTCATCCTACATATTAGAATGCACTACCATTGAACACCAACATAGGAAAAAAACTTGCAAAGCAACTCAACACCAAAATCTCCAAGGGAAGATAAATACATATAATATAAGCATGTTCCCAAATCTGCAAGACAAGAAACTTCAATGCAGAGAAATGTGGAGCAATCTCATTTCTCCCAGACAACCTTCTTCACAAGCACACACTTTGTCAAACATAACTTCCACTACTGCATGATCCAAAACCTAAAACTATATATATAGAAATTTTGAACACCTCTAATCATCACATCTAAACCACACAAGAATATCTTCAACCATGAAGAAATATAGAGCACAACATTGAACACACTTGGAAACCAAGTGAACTAGTTGCATCAACAACATCAACAAAAAGCTACAACACCTTCTCATCATGACTACAACATTTGCAACACCAAATATCTCCACACTAGGGGTTCACATTGATGTGACATCAAAACACAACATATCCACACTTAGCACCAGTATTAACAACACTAATGATAGTACCACCAACAACTCTAACACTAGTAGTCTCCAACAATCTCCATACTATTGACTCTAGACATCGAAAATATACTGATTGACATCGTGCATTTGATCCTGACTTACTAACATCATTTCTTCCTAAATCATCCCTCGATCTAACCATTTAATCAAATTCCCCTATCTAATTAAATTCATCAATATTCGTCTCTTAATTAAATCAATCCATCTGATCTAATTATCCCAATTTAATTAAATAATCAATTTATTTAATTAAATCTCTAAAGTCTATCCATTAAATTTAATAAATCAAAACGTTATTTGATTTAATCTAACACCATCCCTTTTAATTAAATAAATCAAAATATTTATTTAATTAGCCTCTTATCATATTCCTCTCTTATCTGATTTAAATAAATCCATAAATTTAAGTCAAATAACTCACATCATCTAATCTCCTGTTAAATTACTTAACCCTTGATTAATTTAACCTCATTTCATGTCACATCCTCTAGATAATGCAAGTTGCACATGAAAATAGATTTAATTCATTTATTAAATCTCTATTTTCCTCACATGGCATCTTTTGGAATATTCTCTCAATTTGAATTCAAAAATTCCAAGTCAACATGTACATCCAACAAGGCATTTAAAACCTCTTACATGTCCTTTGCCTTGAGCCAAGTG
This sequence comes from Sequoia sempervirens, assembly GCA_007258455.2. NCBI lineage: Eukaryota > Viridiplantae > Streptophyta > Pinopsida > Cupressales > Cupressaceae > Sequoia > Sequoia sempervirens. The sequence goes on from VDFB02155949.1 coordinate 29,727, forward strand.
GAATTTATTGCATTTTCCCTTCCCTCTTGCATGTCATTTCAACAAATTTGAATTTCAAATATTGGCATTTATTGGCACAAACCCCAAATCTTGCACAACCATCATCCATTCATAGCTTGACAAGTGGCACCTTGCCATTGGTTGAATGTTAGTCCCACATTGCTCAAATTTGGGCATTCATCCATCTTGAAATCCTATAAATGAAGAGCTCCTCTCCTCATTTGATCATCCACAATCCAAACAAAGTTACCATGCTAAAATACTTAGCCATTTCCATCCATCATTCGAATTCTTAGCTAGGCTTTTTGTAGATTTGGCTTGGAGTTCTCATCTTTTCATCAAAAGTGGATCAACAATCTCTTCAACATTCGAATATTGCATCATAGGAATTGGGAAAGGGCCAATTTTCACATCAAATTGGCACCAATTCCCCCATGGGATCAAGTGTTTGCTATTTAAATTAGGATTTAATCTTTGGTTTATCAATTTAATTGTGTTCTTGCTTATTTTATTTCCTATTTTGAGTTTACAAATGGATTTCATGGGGAATCCTTCTTTTAGCTTGTAATTCCTTGTCTAACTTGTTTATTCATGTTGTTTTGCAAGTACTAGGAAAAGGGTTCGCACATTGGTGCTAGAAGGAGAGCTTGACATCATTTTTTCTAACAATTTCTTGAAATTTCTACGTTTTCTTGACACAGAAAATTCCAACGCGGGCTCATCAGTGTCGCTATTTTTAGCACCGTGGGCTCATTAGAGTCATTGTTTTAGCACACTGGGCTCGTCAGCATCACTATATAGCACTGCGCGAACATAAACTCCGCCGCTGGAATCATCCTGCCAAGAATTTTTTAAACATAAACTCTGCTGTTGGACTCACAGAGCTACAAAAGTTTTTGAAAAATTCTTAAACTCTGATGCTTTCGAAAACTGTGATGCTGGGAGAAAAGTGCGACGCAATCATGCTCTTTGTCCCGACACAAAGTGCCGCTGACTGGTAAGTAGTGCTGTAAGAGCACCGCTGAGAGGAAAAAATAGCAACGCCTTCACGAGTTGCAACGTTGGGAGACAGTAAAAGGGAAAAAATTGATTTTTTTTAGCACGTGTTTTAATGATTGCTTCTTCCTCTATTTTTTGCTTTCTAAATTTCTATGTTTTTCCAAAATCTGACTATTTTTCATCTTTGTAGGTTGGGAGCCAAAAGCAAAGGAAGAAGGAGCATGGTGATGATATTTTGTCTAATCAATGTGTTTTTAAACACTTAAGTGTTTGTTTAACACTTCTTTAAGAATTTGTCATCTTTTTTCTTTCTTTAGAACACTAACTTTCATTTGGGTTTAAAAAGGATTCTTTTTGTTTATTTCTTGCAAAAGGATTAAAAATAATCTTAGGATCAACAACTTACTAGATTTCGTTGATGGGATTAACAAATTGAACAAATGTCTTTCACTTGTGATTTGGTGCTCTAAAATGATCTCACATATTGCTTTGAGAATGTAAAAAGAAAAGTGTAGTTGTGTTTTTTGTGAGGGCTTACTTAGACTAAAGCCATTGGAAAAGGACGTATGCAGTTCTCTCTCGCTTTATAGTGATTTTGAAAATCAAAAGGCCTTTTCCATGACTTTGGCTTAAGACAAAGCAATCACCTCCACACTTCGATTTGGGCTTAAAATTGAACAAACTATTGTATGAGTGTGAGTGGGGACTTTGTTGCATACATTCTCTCTTCTTGTTGCCAACAAGGATTGATTGATTTATGAATATTGTTTTTCATTCACTTTTGTTTATCCTAGAGGGCCTGCCTTGGGGAAAAAGTACTCACCCAAGGGAATGACTCAATCGGTAACACTCTAAAGCCAAGAGTATTTCTAGCCGGGATATAAATGTGGATACTGGAAGAAACTCCAATATCACATGGTTGACTCTGACAAGATGGATCCAAAAGGGGACTCTTGCCACGTTGGGTCAACTCCTACGAACGGAAAGTCCTTACTAAGACCCATGTGCTAGAATTTTCCAAAATCCTTTATCTATTTGTTGGTGCAAGAACGGTCGTTCTGAAGCCACCCCACACTTTTATGGTCTTCTAGTAGAAATGGAAAGCATGCCATGGGAGTTTCATGGGTGTTAATGCTTGGCTGCCCTGATTGACATTAATGAGCCATGGAGGGGAGCTAGTGGGGTCAAGCATCTAACCATTCGCTAGAGATAAGCGTATCTGGACTTGTCCAAGTGGGAATCCAACAAATATTGTCTTACACATCCATATGATTGTACTTATTCTTGGGTTACAAAATGCATTGCTTGATCGAAAACATCATGGAAACAAACACTTGAACCTCATCCAAATTTCAAACCCTTTTGAAGACAAATACCATTGAGTCAATCCATATGTTATTGCTTTCCCTTGGGATTCACATCCTTAGAGGTTTCTAAGCATTGGATTAGATCTCAATTTGTCTCCTTAAGTAAACAATAGGGAAACCCTTTGCCTTAAGTTCATTAAATTTCCACATAACATATCTTGTGGGGTTTGAAGAAATTAAGACATAGGACATCTTAGTTTGAAAAAACCTAATTGAAGAAAGTGTTTTTGGTAAAATAAAGACATTAAGCAAAGCTAAGCAAAATGAACTTTCATATGTGTTGAAGAATCCAAATCCCAAAGCACAAATCATTGATTGAAAATCCAAAAATGAATGTTCAAATGAAATCATTTCTTGGTTACAAAGGCCATTAGGAAGCATTTGCATGCTCTTCAATACCTAGGTTTAGGCAAACAAAGTGTATCTTTTTAGGTTTATCTTAGGATCAAAACACATCAAAATCCTTTTCATCCATCCTTCAAAACATTAAAACAAAATCCATCTCATCATCACCTTTTGAAAAATCTTGAAATCATCCTTGATACTAGGCTTTATGGAAAAATCAAAACCATCATCAAAATCATTGAGACAAAATCCTTGAACATTATCAAAAACACCTTTGGCTAGGTATGTGTAAATGAATCCTTTTGCATATACTTAGTCAAAGTTAGCAAAATCATCTTGTCTAGCTTAGCATATGAAGATGAATCCTTCCTCGTATGCTTAGTGAAACAATCATCTTGTTTGAATAGGTGTGGGTAGATGCATCCTTCTCCTCACACATATTCAAATTATCATTCTTTGGACAAAGCTATCCCTCAGATCATCATCCGACATCTTAGGGTTTTTTTTTTCAAAATCCAAATCCAAATCAAAATCAAAATCAAGGAAAGAAATCTCAAAATCTCAAAATCCAAAAATCCAAAATCCAAAATCCAAATCCAAAAAATCTTACTGTCTCATTCAAGATTGATCAAAAGTCAAAAATGTCCATATCATCCATCCCAAAAACATCATTATCATATCATCACCTTTGATCCTCAAAGCACACTAAGACTTTATACTTTGGAACATAAAATAATGATCATTCCAAAAGAATCAAGAGATTCATCTCCCATATTCTTGAAGATTGATCCTTGTTTTATGGTTCAAACGAGATCTCAATACAAGAAGAGTATGGAAGCCAACAAAGAAACACCCGCTTCAAGCGATCTTAGCCAAACTAATGCAGAAATGAATCCAATAGAATCAAGCAACCCATTGACCCTCTCATCATCGCAACATCCCCAAGAAGAAAATCAAGGAGAGGACCTTACTTTTTGAATGTCTTGTGAAGAAATGGCAGAAATGCTTCAAAATCCGGAGAATCATAAAATCATCAACATCATGATGAGACTCAACCCTTCGTTATACATGCTTGAACTAGAAAAATAAGGAGCTAAGTTGCCTTCGGATTTTGATGTAAGTACTATCGTGGACACATCATTTCCCCCAATTTCATCCACCATCCCCATTTCATCTACACCCCCATCTCAAAATGTCACACAAAACATTCCGCAAATCACAACATCGTTTGCTCCAACCCAACCAAATGTCAACAAGGGAAACAAATTCCTCAATGCTCTTCAATCACATCCCCTTGTTAATAATCAAAAAATGGACGCAAATAACACCTTGGAACAAAACATACCCGAAAACCCATTGCATAAAAATGTTCAGCTCACATTCCATCACGATCCATCATCATCATTTTTTCATGCAACACCTCAAACACCTCTTCTCAAAAATTCACAAGAAGAGGGAGATATGTTTAGACCAGGGGGCCTATTTGATACCACAACATCTTCACAACAACTCACACCCCTTACATTACCACCTCTCCTGCCATTGCCATTATCATCTAAATCACTCCTTGGTTTTGGGCTTCCTCCCCTACCAAGTATCAATCAAACCTACATCCCAACCATCAATCAAAGCATTGCACCAAACACTCAAAATTTATCGTTGATATCACAACAACAAATGATAAATACACAAGCAATGGCAACATCATGAAACACACCCCTAACCTCACAAAGCATGGTCTCACAATGACCAATCACATCAATACCATTATCCAACACGCAAAACATCAACACAACATCATCATCTACCACCATTCCAAATCCACCACCACCTCCACCACCACCAACGTTCACCACATCAAATCAATATGATGCAGCATTGCAAGTTACTTTCCAAAGAGGATACCAACAAGTCCAGAAACAAAAAGCCGTGCAACAAGTAGCTCAAGTTGCACAAGCTGCCAAAGCTACACAAGCTGCAATACAAGCGCAACAAGCTGTGAAAGCTCAAGCTTTATTGCAAAAGCAACAACAACAAGCCGCCCAAGCCGTACAAGCATTGTAAGCACAAAGGGTCACACAAGCACAACTTTTATTACAACAACAAGCTGCACAAGCACAAGCAGTACAAGCTCAAGCCCAAGCGCAAGCGTAAGCTCAATATCAAACACAACAAGCGCAAGCACAAGCACAACTTCTTGCACAAGCAGTGCAATTACATGCATATCAACAAGCATTGAGGCAATACCAAGACCAACAAGAAGCAGCAGAATTGGCAGCCAAACAACAAGCGTTGTTGGAGTAGTAACAAGTGCAACAACAAGCACAAATCCTAGTGCAACAATAGGCATCGTTCATACAAAAGCAAGTAGAAGCTTACTTCGCTCGACAGAACATGTAGATACCATCAAACAACGCACCGACCAACCCATCCATCCAACCAACGATTCAAACACCTCAAAACACTTTGATCCCACCCCCTGATCCCAAGAATGATGTGACAACACAACTCAGGTTTCTCTCGCAACAAGTGCTAGACCTTCAATCAGGGTGAACGACCAAAATGCCAAGCAACTTGTGTCCCTATCCATTTGATAGGAGCCTAGACATGAAACCATTCCCCAAGGGATTTGAAATCCCCAAATTTGACAAGTATTGAGGGATGGGAAACCCTGAAGATCACATCAGGGAATTCCAGGTTCATTGTATGGAGGTTGCATATGACGATACTTATCTGATGCGGCTATTCCCTAGGAGCTTGGCAGGTCCCACTATAGAATGGTTCTCTCGCTTACCTTCAAGAATTAGAACATTTGAAGAAATTAGAGATGCATTCATTAGGAATTACACATGTAACATTGCAATGGATGTCAGTCTTGAAGAATTATCGGCTCTAAAACAAGGAAAGAATGAGTCTTTCACCTCATTCCTTCAACGATGGCGATCCAAGGCCAATCGGAGCAAGTGGACCATGCCAGAAGAACAAAAAGTATGCACAATCATCACCAACCTTGAAAGTCACTTAGCATTTCATCTCAAGGTTCAGGGTATCACTACGTATGAGCAATTGATCTCCAAGGCGCTTAGCATCGAAAGAGCCCTTGTGACTCAACCTACTGAATCAACGTCATATCATGAATAGCAAAACAATCGCCCACCATAAAATTACAATGATAAACCTCGAACATGGGCAAGAAACAAGAACATTACTAATGATGGTGTCGTTGATGCCAAGGTGGTCATTAGTGGTCCTCACCAACATACACCCGCACTGCAAATCCAATCACAACACCAAAACACTCATCACACAACATACCAACCCAATAATCCCACCATTAATAACCTCATTGACCAAAGGGGACCTCCCCAATGCAAAAGTTATCCAAAATGAAAATACGCTATTTTGGGGGAACCATTAGAGGACATAATGAAAAATTTGATCGACGAAAAACTTATCAAACCTCCCACATTCAAAAATTACCAAGAACCCGATGTCAAACCCCTTGGTACAATGAGAATCAACTTTGTGAATTTCACAAAATCAAAGGTCACACCACAAACAATTGCATGAGACTTAAAAACATCATCCAAGATCTCATCGACCAGAAAATCATAAACGTAGAACAACCTACTAGAAATTAGGATCTTCAAATCTATACGAATCTGATGCTGAATCATGGCAATAAAGGGAATAAAAATGATAAAGGGAAGGGCAATGTAAATCATGTGTAAAAAATAGTCATTGCTTCCCTAAATGAGGACTGCATGGTCATCACCATCAAGGGCATCCATGCTGAAGATTGTGGAGTCTCCACAAGAGGTAGGATTCATCCGACCAATCGATTATCCAGAATGGGTGTCAAATTTGGTACCTGTTTCAAAACCTGATGGAGCTATCAGAATCTGCATAGACTTCAGAGATTTGAACAAAGCATGTCCAAAGGATGATTTCCTACTTCCGAATATCAACATGATTGTAGACATGACAGCAGGGCATGAGATGCTATCACTAATGGACAGATTTTCAGGATACAACCAGATCATGATAGAAAAAGAAGATCAACATAAGATTGCCTTCACTTGTCCATGGGGGACCTATTGTTGGAACATGATGCCATTCGGCCTAAAGAATGCAGGAGCAACCTATCAAAGGGCCATGACACTAATATTCTATGACATGATTCATAAAATAGTAGAAGACTATGTTGACGACATTCAAGCTAAATCAAGAAAAAGAAAAGATCATATAGCAACTCTAAGTGCTATCTTTGAAAGACTAGAGGAATACAAAGTTAGACTAAATCCCAAGAAGTGTGTCTTCGGTGTACAATCAGGTAAATTCAAGGATACATAGTCTCCATGAGGGGTATCGAGGTGGATCTAGTGAAAGTGAAGGAAATCCTTGAAATGGAGGCACCAAAGACATTAAAACAACTGGGAGGCCTCCAAGGCTGACTTCAATCCATCCGATGATTTATAGCACAAATGGCAAACAAGCAGAATCCATATTCTAACCTACTCCACAAGGGGGTGGCATATAAATGGGATACAAAATGTGAAGAGGCATTCACCAAAATCAAGGAATATCTACTCACACCACCAGTTTTAACGCCACCTATCCCAAGGAATCCATTGATCTTTTACGTGTCAGCAACAACAATAGCCCTTGGAGCTCTCCTAGCTCAACATGATGAAAATAGAACATAGAGGGCTATCCACTATATCAGTAGGACAATGGTGGGTCATGAGCTAAACTACTCATTCATCGAGAAAGCTTGCCTCACTGTAGTGTTTGCATCCCAAATATTCAGACATTACATGTTGGCACACAAGATAAAGCTCATCACAAAAATTGATCCCCTCAAGTATCTCTTATCAAAGGCAATGCTCACAGGTAGAATGGCAAAATGGGTAATGATACTGTCCGAGTATGACATTGAGTATGTAGAGAGAAAAGCCATTAAGGGATAGGTTATTGCAGATCAACTAGCAGAAGCACCTATGTATTCTGAGAATCCTCTTGTATCTAAATTTCTAGATGAATCCATTTTTAACCTCAACATAGTGGACCACTAGAAACTATAATTCGATGGTTCATACACACAACATGGATCATGAGCTGGTATCTTCTTCATCACCTCACAAGGGGAATGCATTCTAAAGTCATACAAACCAGCATTTCCTTGCACTAACAACATAGCAGAATACGAGGCTTTGACTATAGGCCTCAGGATAGCAGTGCAATGGAATATCATAGCTCTCAGGGTGTATGCAGACTCTCAGTTGATCATAAATCAGGTCAATAATGAATATCAAACTAAGGATGATAAGCTCACTCCATACAAGAAATTGATGGAGACTCTAAAGGAATCCTTCATTGACATAAGATTTGAGTAGATTCCAAGAACCAACAGTAGAGCAGCAGATGCCATGGCTACAATTGGGTCTCTATTAGACATCCCCAATAACGTGCCGAAATATGAATTTCTGATTGAGCAGCTTCTCGTCCCCACATTCGAGGTACCAGAATCAGAATATGTGTGTGAAATCATTGGTCCTGGCAATCCTTGGTACCATGACATCTATACATATCTTTGCATAGGAGTCATACCCGCTGACCTCCCATCAAACCTAAAATGAACCTTTATACAAAAGGCATCTAGATTTGTCATCCTAGGTGATATTTTATACCGTAGAAGCATAGAAGGTACCTCGCTACATTGTTTAAACGCTAAGAAGGCATTAACCACTCTATCCGAGGTTCATAACGGTATCTGTGGCTCACACTCGAGTGGAATGACCACCGCCAAGAAACTACTGAGGATGGGGTATTACTGGCCCATAATGGAAAGAGAAGCACATGATCATGCTAAAAAGTGTTTACAATGTCAGTAGCATGGGGACCTTATCCATACTCCAACTCAAGAGCTTCACTCGATCATCACACCATGGCCCTTCTCGTAGTGGGGACTTGATCTCATTGGAAAAATCACACCCACCTCATCCAATGGCCACAAATTCATCATCACTGCAACTAAGTACTTCACAAAGTGGGTGGAAGCCATACCCATGACATATATCACTGAGAAGCAGATCTCAAAATTTATCTTGAACTATCTCATCTGTCATTACGGTGTCCCACAAGCCATTATCTCAGATAATGGGACACCATTCAAGAACCAGGAGGTTCGTGACTTGTGTGAGAAATTCAAAATCCAGCATCGCTTCTCCACCCCATATTATCCTCAAGGCAATGGCCAAGCAAAAGCCATAAACAAAACCATCCTTAAAATCCTTAAGAAAATAGTCAATGACGTAGGTCATGACTGGCATCTGCAGCTTAATCCCACCCTCTAGGCCTATCGAACCAGCATCTGCACACCCACCAATGCCACCCCCTTCTCCTTGGTCTAAAGATCAGAAGTCGTACTTCCCATTGAGATCGAGCTCCCATCCCTTAGAATATCATTGCAAAATATCATCACTAATGAGGACTACCGGGTGTCAAGATTAAAAGAGCTAGAGTTGCTGGATGAGAGACGAATAGATGCTTTAAATCACTTACAATTCTATCAAAATAGACTCAAACAGAGCTACAAGAAGAAAATTAGAAGCAGGATTTTCCAAGTCAGAGAATTGGTCTTAAAAGAAATCAGAAGAATGTCCTGAATCCCAGTAGCAAAGGCAAGTTCAAACCTAACTGGCTAGGACCTTTTGTCATAACAACAAGTTATAAATCAGGGGCATATCAGCTATCAACACCTGAAGGGGAACCTCTACAGGAGCCCATGAATAGCTCCCATCTCAAAAAAATTTATGCCTAAATCTTTCAATGTATAGAACCCAAAAAATCCAAAAAATTAGAAAATGTCCTTAAAAAATGGTTACTTAGGCGAAAACCTGGCAAATAGGCATCTTGGTGACAAGCAAAAACATCAAAAAAGCAAAAAAATCCAAAAAAATCAAAATAAGGATCAAAAAAATTGTCCTCTAGTGAAAATCACTTCGGTGGCACTTTGGACAAGTACCTCAGTGAAAACTAAGCAAACAGGCACCTTGTGTAAATAAGTACTTTACATCCAATAGGATCTTTATGGCTTGATCTACATCATCGATCCATTTCGCTTCCATCATCCATTGCATTCAGGTATCCATCCATCACTCATCCACTTGCATCCGCACCATAGCTTGGTCCTGTGTTCGTATCATGATCCCTCCTAGTACTACTCAGCCCATCCTTAAGGTCAGTTTGTCCTGCCTTTATCGGGGTAGTCTATTGCATCACGCTGGGGGCACGTTCTCATCGAATCAGATTCGTGTATGGTCTTGAAGTTCTCAAAATCAGAAAAGCCAAAAATATCAAAAAATTAGAAAATCCAAAAACATTCAAAACATATCAAAATCCAAAAACAGGTCAAAAAGGTCATTCAAAAATCTAAAAACAAGGTCATCTTGTTGAACTACGTCATTTCTGAGCTTGAACGTAGGCAAGGTTGATCTTTGATCATCCCCTGAGACATTTAGGTCAATCCTATAGGAGTCTATCATAATAAACTGACATCTCATCATGTATATCATCATCTGTAAATCGGTCAAGTCATCAGTCAAACTACGTGGTCTCTGTGTGTATAACGTAGGAAAGGCTAATCTGTAGATCAGCCCTCAAGACCGCTAGGATAGGTCTTTAGGTTAGTCTCTTGGAGAAAACCTCAGAAAATCTCAAAAACATTTGAAAAATCCAAAAATCAAAACATTTGCAAAATCTCAAAAAACACCAAAAACAACCTCAAAACATTGCAAAACATCAAAAACATCCAAATATTTGAAAAAACCCATCCGTCTCATCTCGCTTACACCCGCAATAAAAACCACTCACAATAAACTAACCGTCATCCTCAACCTTTGGTGAAACAATTGGAAATAACTCTAGCAGTTTAAAAGTAGAGCTCAAAACGTCAAGTCTAAAGTCTAAGTTAGTACGTAAGCAAGCTGGTTATCTCTTCATATTGGTAACACCTCATCTGAATTGGTCCCATAGCAATCATCCTTTATAAACGAAATGACGTTCCGCCATCCACTAACATGTCTTAGGATGAATCCTTCTTACAATGGGCATTATCTTTTGGCAATAAGTTTCGTTCATCATCCTTAGAAAACACATCCTCTTTCTGTTAGCGGTATTGAAGAGCATTAGTCTATTTGTTTACTTGGTCTTTATCTTTTGACTTATCTTATTTGCACTCATTCCAAGGACATCTCGATGATATCCCAAAATAGAGGATTTAGAGAAATAGGAATGGGGCAATGATCATTATCTTTTGTCTACTGTGCTTGTTGGACACTCTTGTAATATAACCTCGGCGAATACTTGCTTTGTTAGGTATGTATGGAAGAGGTCTAGGGCAACTTGTTGACTATTATAGGGATAGGTTTACCTTTCCATGTTTTGGTCCGAGGTGTCTAAAACTTCTGAAGCGCATCCTAGCAAGGTTTTTGTATGTCAGGTGTGAACAAGAATACTCCTATCTATTTGTTGAGTCAAAGTCCATCACACTAAGTACCATGCCAACTTGGTTTACTATACCTTGATGCCTCGTACTACGTGTGTTATCAAACATAAGAAAATTTTCCCCTTTGAAAATCCCAATTCCTCGGCAAGTAATCATCATAATCATCATCATCATCTGCATTTGTGTCATCATGCGTCTTGTTGAAATGACTTCTTCTTTTCTTACTAACTGCACTAACAAAGTGCTATGATAGTTGATCACCATCACCATCACCATCACCGTCATTGATCCTGCATCCACAAATCATTAGCATATTGCATAAACATATCATATACGAAACATACACATTGCATTTTAAATAGGTGCATTCATGACATCGCATTCCACGCATTGTGTGGTATCTCATGGCATTACATTGATAATTGCATAAGCATTCATTTGCATTTCATAACCATTTCATATTACCATTACATAAATCATCGCATAGTATGAATGGAAGCATCTCATAATCATTATAATCATAAAAAATAGGAATATAAGCATTTAATTCATTACGTATCAGCATATAACCTTGCAGTAACATACCATTGCATCACATACATCATCATTTATGATAATCACATTAGTTATTCTAAGCATCTCATACCATCATTTCATTTGCATCATATCACGACCATTGCATCATATCACATCCATTCATACATAAGCATATTCCACACATCATCATGCATACCATAAATCAAATCATTTCACATTTTGCATTGGCATAAAATAAACCATCATATAGATAACATCATTGCACATCATATCATAGGTTAGCATAATATAAATCTGTTATTCATAATCATAGCATAAACATCATTAGAAATAAATGCATCCATAGAACATCACTACGAAGGATATATAAATAAATCATCTATGCATAGATAAATGTACACAATGTATCACATCAAAATCATCATTGGCTCATATATATCATATCATCAATGTCACTGTCATAGTACAACAGAATAATAATTCGATCACTGTACATATATGTCAATTAGTACAAAGTGCCCATCGGGCTATCAAAAATGATCCCATAAGGCACAAAAAAATATATACATCATAACATATCTTGATCATGGCCGATCTCCGTAAATGCTACCCTCGCCCCTGTCACTGTGACCCTCTAGTGGTCTCTAACTGGCCCGCTCTGAGTACTCTGGGACCCAATCTGCTCTAGGTACATGGTCATGGTAGGCCCAACAGTAGTACTCTATCTCTTAGATAGCATCCCTGTAGGGTCAGACTAGCATGGTACCCTAAGATGAGGAGGCTATCATACTCTCAATCTGCTGCCTATGGTCTAGCTCTGTTGCTGCCTGTAGCTCTACAGCCTGTCTCTGCTGCATAGCCTGATCCCTCTCTACTCTCAGCCACTCTTTGTCAACCCATGCCTGGTCCCTCTTGGTTGTCACTGCCTATACTTGGGCTTGTAGTTGTATAATCAAGGCATCCCATGCGTCTGCCTGCCCTACTGGCTGTGCCCGTGGCTGCACGTGAAGCTGGTCCTCACCCTCAGCTCGTGGTGGTGGGACTGGTGGATCCTGCTGCTGGTCCTACATAGGAACATCCTTGTGACCTGGAAGAACTGGGGGCACCACTGGTGGATCCTATCAAATCTCGGTCCTCGGTCCTCGCCCTCGTGCTCATCCTCTACCTCTGCCTCTGACCCTATATGCCTCTGGATCCTCACCTGGAATGGTCAATCGGAGGGGAGGTCTGAACCAATCTCTGTAGGCCTATGTAGTCCCTGGGTCTGCCAAACCCTGATTGTAAGCCCAAGGTCAGACCACCAATTGTCGAAAGCTATCAACTACCTCCACGATAGGAATACCAGGCCCCCATAACACCTGTGTCATGTTGCATGCAAAAATGGCTATGTAGCCATCATCTAGCCGATCCTGTGGCTCTCCAAACTGACGCTGCACTCACCCTGGTAGGTACCACTCAATCATTGTGTGCTCTCGGCCTTGCATGTATCGATCTTGATGACAATAGAAGAGCTGGTCGACATCATCAGCCCATCCGGGCTAACCGAGGTATGGTCTCCAAGTAAACACAAGCATCTCATTTAGGACTCACCTCCAGTAGGGGATCCTGTGCTCTCCAGTGTGTGTGAAAGACACCACCTCTGTATCATGTCACCAGGGCATCCTCTGCCCCCATCAGAACTGGAATGACCCATAGATGTAGCACAAAAATGTGCTCCCATGCCCAAACATGAAGCAAAGTCACCCCAACCCCCAACGCTCTGCCATCCACGTATGCGTACTCGTGGAGATCCCTGTAGAGTGAAGCCAGAAGGACGAGCCCCCATGCAAACTGAACTGGTCTGTCCTAGACCATCCTCTCCCAGCAATATCCCCAACTAGGACTGAAATACCGCCCTTGTTTGTCTAGGGCAAGCAAACCCGAAATGATCACTGCAACGGCCTAGTGGAAGGGAGGTGCTATGACTCTGTATCTCTCCAACTCAATCTGACCCTTGCAGTAAATAATATTTTGAGTGGCGAGGAATTGGGTACAGCACTCGCATCCCTTATCCATGTCATAGATCACTTGGCGCCCATGAATGGGCAATCGTAGTATGCGCCAAACATCCTCCAATGTGATGGTCACCTCACTAGTGGGAAGATGAAATGACATCTTGCTGTGCCACCGCTCCACCAGCGCTGACAACATCCCGAGGTGTGTGCGCACGTGCGCTACATACATAATATGCCATAGTCTTGCAGCTCCCAGCTAATCCTGGTCTCTGTCGCTAAAGTCCTGTAGGACGCTCACTAAATCCCACAACCGGTGCTCCCGAGAATAAAGCTCCCTAGGCTCATCCTGCATCATGGAAATTCAGCATATTAAAAACTTTGGAAAAAATCCTAGCCTAACGCCTCAAAATCGTTCCCAGCAGTGCAGTTTGTGAAGGCGTCGTAGTTTGAGTTTCCTCAAACTCTGACGCTGGACCTGTAATTTAGCCAAATAGCGCCACAGTGGCGCACTTTAACCCCCAGCATCACAATTTTCATGAAAAGGGTGCCACCGCAGCGCACTTTTCCAAACTGGTCCGCCAAGTCCGAGCCGAGGCCGAGCTGAGCCCAAGCCCAGTAGTGGAGTTTTTAAATTCCAAATTGCACCCCTGCGGTGCTAAACAGCATTGTTATAGCGCAAAAAGGCTAAAACAGTGCACTTTAAACACTGAGTGGTGCTATAATAGCGGCGCTGGAGGCGAGCTCATCATTAAACATATAATAAATGCGTTAAAATAAAAATTAAGCTAAGGGCCACATACTGGGGCACCAATGCTAGGGTCGGTAGGGTCGAACTCGGTCCCAAATGCCTGAGGAAGCTGTCGTTGCGCCATATCGTCAGAAGGTCAGAGTTCAAATCTCAAGGTTTGCTAGCGGAGGTGTGAAAATGACTTGAAAGTGACCCCTTGGGCCCCTTTGAAGCCTAAAATTAGGGTTTTTTGACCCTCTAGGGCTGTCCTGCTAGGGTTTTGACCTTTGAACCTGTTTTGATCCATTAGAGGCTTGTTTTTCATCATTTTATTGCGTTTAGACATGTTTTTAGCCTCTCGGACCCCTTTTAGACCTGTCAGGCACTTTGTCACCTTTTTTTGCGAGATCACCCCAAAAAAATTAAAATTTTCGTCTGATCTCTCGAGGGGGCATTATAATGGCATATTTTCTCTCGCCATGCAATAGTGGGGCAAGTTTTTAATATCAATTTTTTTTTGCTTTGATCAAGATCGTTTATTCTTTGAACCAACGCAACGAGTGCATTGCTTCAAAGAGGGGAAAAATGTAGACATAAAAATATACTGATTGACATCGTGCATTCAATTCTGACTTACTAACATCATTTCTTCCTAAATCATCCCTCAGTCTAACCGTTTAATCAAATTCCCCTATCTGATTAAATTCATCAATATTCGTCTCTTAATTAAATCAATCCATCTGATCTAATTATCCCGATTTAATTAAATAATCAATTTATTTAATTAAATCTCTAAAGTCTATCCATTAAATTTAATAAATTAAAAACTTATTTGATTTAATCTAACACCATCCCTTTTAATTAAATAAATCAAAATCTTATTTAATTAGCCTCTTATCATATTCCTCTCTTATTTGATTTAAATAAATCCATAAATTTAAGTCAAATAAGTCACATCATCTAATCTCCTGTTAAATTAATTAACCCTTGAATTAATTTAACCTCATTTCATGTCACATCCTCTAGATAATGCAAGTTGCACATAAAATAGATTTAATTCATTTATTAAATCTCTATTTTCCTTACATGGAATCTTTTGGAATATTCTCTCAATTTGAATTCAAAAATTCCAAGTCAACATGTACATCCAACAAGGCATTTAAAATCTCTTACATGTCCTTTTCCTTGAGCCAAGTGGAATTTATTGCATTTTCCCTTCCCTCTTGCATGTCATTTCAACAAATTTGAATTTCAAATATTGGCATTTATTGGCACAAACCCCAAATCTTGCACAACCATCATCCATTCATAGCTTGACAAGTGGCACCTTGCCATTGGTTGAATGTTAGTCCCACATTGCTCAAATTTGGGCATTCATCCATCTTGAAGTCCTATAAATGAAGAGCTCCTCTCCTCATTTGATCATCCACAATCCAAACAAAGTTACCATGCTAAAATACTTAGCCATTTCCATCCATCATTCAAATTATTAGCTAGGCTTTTTGCAGATTTGGCTTGGAGTTCTCATCTTTTCATCAAAAGTGGATCAACAATCTCTTCAACATTCGAATCTTGCATCATAGGAATTTGGAAAGGGCCAATTTTCACATCAAATTGGCACCAATTCCCCCATGGGATCAAGTGTTTTCTATTTAAATTAGAATTTAATCTTTGGTTTATCAATTTCATTGTGTTCTTGCTTATTTTCTTTCCTATTTTGAGTTTGCAAATTGATTTTATGGGGAATCCTTCTTTTAGCTTGTAATTCCTTGTCTAACTTGTTTATTCATGTTGTTTTGTAGGTACTAGGAAAAGGATTCGCTCCTTGACATCAATGACAACAATGACAATAGACTTATAACACTTTTGCATGACTACCATCGAGTAAAGGGGCATACAACTCAAGGTTTCTTTAAATTGAAGAATCTATTTAAGATATCATTGATAGGGGAATATGATTGTGTAAAACCAATCAAATACATCCAACAATGACCACACGATTCTCAAGTATACCTTACATAACCATAGAAAATTAAATGCTCACAATAAAGGTAGTACCTCTAGTAACTACATAAAATTACAATGTGGTTAACTATGACTATACCATAAACCAAATCTAAAGGACTGACTAACAAGTGTCTACTATCAATATCAAGACTAACAATCTCGAATGTGTTATTACAACTCATAGAGGTAATTTCACTCTCCAATGAACCAAATCCAAGTCCCAAGCTACTAATCACTATAATATTTTTGATCATTTAGAGAAAACACTAGCACAAATACCCATTTTAGAGCTTTTGCACATGTCGCCCATTCATAGGAATATCCTTTATAAGGCTCTTAAGGAATCTTTGGTACCTATTGACCTAAATATCAATCGATTTCAAGCCATGTAAGGACATATCACATCCATAGGCCACATTAACTTCATTGAAAAATATGTATCATCCCATGGACCCATACATAATGAAGCTCTCCACTTAGAGGTATTCATCCATAAACATAAATTTAAATGGGTCTTAATAGATGGTGGAGCTAGTCTAAATATTTGCACTCTAAATTGGTTAGAACCTTAGGATACTATGAGGAGTCATAGATAAAAACAAGAGGATAATCATTAAGGCATATGATGATGCACAATTCCCTTTTGAAGCAACAATTACACTTCCTATAAGAGCTAGTCCAACAATGTGAGATAAAGTGTGTCAAATATGGAACCTTGAGCTCCCCTATAACATCCTTCTCAATTGTCCATAGATAGATTCCATACAAGCCATTCCATCCACTTCCCATCAATTCCTAAAATTCCCTTATAATTGAACTAAGGTTACTGTCTCTAAAGATCCTAACCCCTTCCATTATTTTCATAACTTGAAAGGAAAAACAAAAAACCAACTCTTGAACAATAGTGAGGAATCATCCTCTTTTTCCTACATTGATCCTAATGAGTTAACTAAATCATCTAATAAATCCTCCATTATTCTTGAGGTCAAGGTCCAGGTACAAGGCACAAGATGTGGAGAATACAACATGAATCAATCATTCTATATAGAACTCCCATCTTCAACGAGCTCCTATAGGAAACCCTAGGCAAAGCAGGACCACATTTAGAAAATGGAGTGAACTTCACAAATAATCTATCAAAGGAGACATTTCTAAGTGGCTATATAAAGATGAGTAAGGCCAAGTTATACTCCTCATTGAGGAATACACGAAGGGATCTCCAATAATGGAGTAAATAGGATATGAGGGTTATAGTAGTCTTGGCCTATAAGGTCAAGGAATTGTCAAACTAATTACAATGACAAAGAAACCATGGTATCAATGGCTTGGGCTTGGGCAACTATAGATTTTACCCTTATAGAAGTAGATAAAATTCTTTGTTGTTGAGTTATTTAATGATGATACTTTCAATGACTCCTTTGAGTGTATTGTTGACCTATTCCAAGATTATAATGTTCACACCATATCCTATATATCCTTCAATCCCACATTGTTGAAAAATATTTCACTTATCTATCCCCAACTCATCGATTGGGACCAACGAGGACCACCTCGTATAGACATATTCCAAAATGATGAAGCTATCATAGATTTTATGGGAATTCAAGATGGGACACCCTTGGGGCCGATCATATATCTAGTTTCACCATAGATCTTGACACAATGACATACTTCGATGAGGATTCCAAACCTTCGAATCATAAAAATATAAAAATCATAAATAGTTCCCCTAGTAAAAACCATAATGCAACACTTTCAAACCACAAAATAGTAAAAAAATAGACATATATAAGTGTGAAAACCTTTCTATGGCACCTATTGTCACATGAAAGTGCACCTTGTTAAACATTGGCTTAGCATTCCAATGATATAATGGACACAACCTCAAGGTGTGAGACCTTGCAAGATGAGTTCAATTCTCTGGAGAAGGTCGGCTTCCTCTTCTAATCCAAGTGCAAATATTTTAGACCAGCCCAACACATAGAAACATACCACTACCTTACTCTAACCAACTCATAGGGGAAAAGGGATAGAAATAATGCATAAAAATGGAAAGGGGAGGTGATACACCAAGATGAGGATTGCTTCTTCCCACTTCAGACAACATAATAAATCAATTAAAGGGGCCAAAAGGATTGCATGAATCTCTATTTTGTTAAATTTTGAAGATAATATGAAAATTAGGGCTTGTTCATATGCTAAAAATGAAGAATATTCACAAAACAATAGCTACAAACATAAATAGCATAGCATATATGAATGAAAAAGTAATAAAGAAACCTCTAACATGAAGATAAGGAAATTTTACACAACACATTTAGAGAGAAGAGGTAAATATGGTCAATTTTATTAACATAAAGACATAGAAGCTAATTTTATAATTACAAAATGCAAGAATTACATAATTTTGTTAGAGAAAACCCAAGAGGAGCCCATGGAAGAACCCTTGAATTGAATACAATAGTTTCCTTTATATTTTAGGTATAACTAAAATAATTTGTCACCAAACCCTCACTTGACTAGGGTTAGCAAGCAAAGTAAATTTGATATGATTAGATCCAGATGGTCTACCCCTCAAAATCTGCATTGAAAGCTTGCCAAGTTGACCTAGGTGTGCATGCCATGTCACCTTATTTATGATTCTATAAATGTAGAACAAAGACCCCAAAAAATCCACCATGAAATTTGATCTAGAATGGTCTACAATAGAAAGAGGAAGTCTACAACATATAAGGAAGTATGGTGCCATTTTTGCATTCATTATACCATGAAAATCTACTTGAAAACTACTCTAAAAATCAAAAGATTATATACGGTAGCTAGGATGTCACTCGAACCTTATTGCACACCTTCCCACAAAGTTTCCACTCTTAGCCATTAAAAACTTTAAATTTGAGTCATAGATAAAAAAAAATCAATGCTCTAAATGCATTAATCAAGTTCGAATAATATTGAAAAGTCTCAACCAATCAAAATGTGTCATTTCAGAGTCAAAGATACATGTCATCAAAGAGATACCACACAAAAATGTTATTGAAGAGGTTGTTGATATCAACAAGACATGTGTCACTCATCCAATTTTTTATGGCTAGAAATTAGGCTGACCATGAAGATCTTGCAGACTCCTGGAAGCAATGAGAAGGCACCATGCATCACCATTATGTTCCTCCACATTAGGAAATTGGGTCCACCATGAAAGGCTTGTGGGATCGTGGGGAGAGCCAAATGTTGCCACATGTCAACATCATGTGCTTCCATAGCTTCATTTGTCTTTAGTTAATTTTCTCCTATGCACCTGTAGAAAGAGTGATATGGTGACAAATGTCACCCTTTCTATAGTTCAATGCCCTCATTTTTTTAATCCTTGCAAAATTGTGAAAACCAAAAAATGTAAAGAGGATGATGGTGATAGAGAAAGAAATTAGATTTGGACTTTTGGAATTTTTTCCAAAGTCCTAAAAAAATCTAACATCCCAAAGAAGAAAGAAGTCAAGATTAGAAAAAAAAAAAGGATAATAGACGTGTATACTAAAAGTGCAAATGTTTGATCGGGTCTTGAAAGACTGATAATATTAAAAGAAGAAAGGGGATGAAAGTTGGAAATGAAAAATAAAAATGGAAATTTAGACTCAAAGTGCAAATGTCTAATAGGGTTCTAAAAGTTAGATGGAACAATAAGAAGGGGATATGGGAACTCAGAAGGAAAATAGAATTTGGACTTGATCCTGAGACTTAAAGTTCTAAAGGATAGTAATGAAGAAAGGAAAGAGGAAAGAAGTTGAGAAACTGGAATAGACTTGGACCTTAGTCCAAATACCCGAATAGGGATCAAAAATATAAAAGGACTAGAGAGAAGAAAGGAGGAACCAAGGAATGAAGACTGACTTGGAACTTAGTTGAAGTATCCATTTAGGGCCCAAAAGCTCGAAAGGCTCTGGGAAGAAAAATAAAGGAAAAGGGAAAAGTCATACTTTGAACATTTTTACAAAATGGGTTTTGAGAATAGCTCAGAAAAATGGTAATGCAACTACTACAATAATTTTTGAGTATGATAAACCATTTTGGATAGATTCTCGAATCAGTTTTACTGATGGTTTATTAAAGAAAAAGAGCGGTGGCAAAAAGTGTCAACATTTTGGTGACTTATGTGGGATGATTTCTTGCTAATCATGGGATCTAGAGCCTTACCAATCTATTGGGCATAGAGTCATAAAAGGAACCTCAAAATGGCTTACCTCAAGAACAAAACATGTGAAGGTTGCATTTGGAGGGAAAAAAACATCTAAGAACATACATTCTCTTAAGGAGAATGCAGGGTGTGCAACCACGTTTATTGGAAATAAATAACTAAGCTAAAATATACATGGATTTAACAAGATGCAAATTAAAAATATTTTCCTTTGTCAAAGACACACCTACTAAAAGAGTTGATCTCTCTCAGACCATAGTTGCAAACTTCACCCAACTGCTACCATAGAAAAAAAAAATTATATGAAAATAACTACAAACACTACCTATATGGTGAAGGATCATCTCAATGTTAACCTTGTCGCTATAGGGAAGTCATATAATGCAAGTTTTAGGTTCATCTAATAATGGTGCCTTAGGAAAACATACAACAACAGGGGTGAACCTTTCTAAAAATAGGCTAGCATTTGGGAGAAAGCCTTCTATAGAAGAAAGAGAATTCTCCTCACACAAGGGTAAGTTACTATCATTGTAGACACTGAAATCTGGTTTAGGCCTGCAACTTCCATATTCTTCATAATTCGTACTCTTCATGGTCATGATTAAATAATGTCAATTATTTAATTATTCTCTATAGTCTTCATTTCTTCTATTCATTAAATATTCTTAATTATTTAATTAATTCATCTTCTTTTATTTCTTCTATTAATTAAATAATCTTAATTATTTAATTAATTTACACTTTTCTTTATTCTATCTGATTAATTAAATAAACGCTTTTTATTTAATTATGTTACTAATTAACCTTATCCGTCTTGTCAAATTAAATAAATTCTTATTTAATTTACTCTTTATCATATTTCAACTATAATTAAATAAATTCTTTTGTTTATTTAATTATTCATTTAAAATCCTTCATCATTTAATTAAATTATATTTATTTAATTATTCTTGAATATTGAGTCTTGAATTAAATGAATTATTTAATTCATTAATTCTATTTTAACACATTCCTCTATATTTTAGATAATTATGTGAGTTATCTAAGTATTCACTTTTACTCGACTCGACATCTATTTTAATCGCTTAGTTAACTCTTCATTTGATGTCTGAGTGGCTGTCTCGAGTAATCTCTTCGTCAGATCATTCAATCGTCCAGATCTAACTTATTTGTGTGTACATGTGGATTAATTAAATATTCTTATTTAATTAATTAAACCTCATGCATGCATTCGAATAGAGAGTCGTTATAATCAATCTTCATCTTTGTCATGCAAAGATATTTCTTATGTTTTTGAATGCCGAACTGAAGATTAAATCATTTATTTAATCTTTAATTCTATTTCTAATTCGAATCACTCATGTCATCACTGTCAGTTATCAGAATGCATGTCTAATCAGTCAATCTTAACCATCCGTT
>VDFB02155950.1:0-21239 GCA_007258455.2 Sequoia sempervirens
CATTATGTAAAAGATCCTCTATAGTAAACTCATCAAGCAATGGTAATTGCTCCCATGTCAAGAGCAACCACATGTTAAATAATTAGAAAAATATTTCAACAAACAAATTAAAATAATTATATACAATTTGAACTAAAAATCACATCAAACACACATTTCAAAATACATCATTCAGAACACATTAAATTTTAAAAACATAAATGTACAATAACATAAATTTAGATTAATTGATGTCATAGAAAATAAAAAAATTAAAGAATATAATCATTTATGGTATGCTCACTGCAAAACCTACATATCATGGAGTGAAAAAATATTGCCACCGGTTGTTCCAGAATACATTTTGGCCTAAAGATAAGGTAAATGTTGCTTAAGTTTCATGGTTGAATACTTATAGTTTCATTTAAAGGTTAAGGGAGAAAATGCACATGCCCTAGTGGTATATCAACTAATCACATGTAAAATTTTGGGCCATTAACTTGGTTGATAAATTATATGATATTCTCTATATTTTCTAAAAAAGGATATATTATAAAGTACATATGGCTTCCATGAATGAATGTTATGATTACCATATTACATAATGGTTTTTATTCCTCATCCTCAAGAACCCTTTGCCATATAATATTTCAATTTTATGAGAAGAGAAAGGGGAATCTATAGTACTAGGAGCAACTAAACTAATTTCATGATCCATAATGTGTTTTTATGTGACGAAGATGATAGGGGATTTGGGAAAATGTGATTATTAAATGAATGAACATATTTGTGGGAAGAGGAGGGAGAAGATGAAGGGGACCTTTAGAGGAGGGCATTATTAGTTGTTGAAGAAAGGGTAGTTAAATTATAAGAGGGGACATTAAGGGGTGTGACTATGAGGAGGTAATGACTTATTTATGAAATTTTAGTTGAACATTGATAAAAATTTCTACACTAGATATACTACTATATAACTATGTGCAAAAGTTCCCATATCATTCTCTTTCTTCCCATATACACATGAGATTAGTGTAACATAAGAAACCTTAGTAGTAATGTGTGAAACCTATTTATCCTCTAAGTTTTTAACAATTTAAGTTTTGAAGAAGTATTAGGAGGTGATCTGGGTGAGCCTTTATTGATAAAATTTTAGTAAAGAGGTGAAATACGTGTGGTACTATAGAGGAAAAGTATAATTTTATATAACTTGACAAAATTGAAACAGGGCTTCATAAACATATATAATATAAATTTTATTAACATTCATAAATTTTGTAAACATCTATGAAGGGTGGAGGGATCAACACACATTCATGCAACCATAGTCATCCACTCAAGAAGAATATCATAAGTGAGTTTACTAGGTGTGATAGAAAAAGTGTTGTAATTTTGGCATGACCTATTGTGATAGGTAATGCAATATTTTGTAAGGCTTGTTGGAGGATGTCTTTAAGAGAAGGAAAATTATAAAATAGTTCCAAAAGAGATGTTTTAGCTTGGGTGGATTGCAATTGCTCCATGAGATCACATTCTTTATGGTTATTAGAAAAAATATGGGATGAAGGGGGAATATTAATAGTATTAGAGCCTGGAAGGAAGGTTGGGATTGATATGTTTTTATTATTTTGTTGAGTTTCATGGGTATGACTAATTGTATAATTTAATGCATGTTAAGGGGGGAGAATTGTTTATTCAAAGTGGGAGAAGATGAAATAAAACCAAGTATAAGTTATAAGTTTTGGCATGGGAGTGGTTTGGACAATAATTTTAGGAGGAGGATAATGTGGTATAATCATGGGTTGTGTGGGAGAGATATAAATATTATGTATATATTGGATTAGAGGGGTCTCTAAATTTTCCAATGGGTCCTTTAAGTACACACGTATTGGCATGTGTTTTTTTCCAAGAATCTAGAGAAGGGGAGAGTAACTAATGGGAATTTCATTATGAACTGAGATTCATGTTTTAGATATATGTGTAGGTTTATTGATAAATGTAACTTTAGTATCTCATAAAAGTAATTAAACAACATGGGCCTATAAATGAAAATAATTATAGAACTACTATGTATTTAGATATTAACACACTCTAGATATAAAGGAAAAGACCTTGGCCTAATGTTTAGATGGTATTAATTGAAAAAATGTGCTCCTTAAATAGATCACTAAGTTGATGCATGAAATAATATAAGATCATATTTATATTTTTTCTAATATATAATTCATGAATGGATTTTATCTCGACAACTTTCTCTTCTTTCTTACTTGTCAAAAGAAGCATCAAAATCTAGCCTATAATTGGATAGCAATCACATTTCACCCTCAATTGCCTATTTTGAAGTAGCCCCCATATGAGATATTAAAGAGCATTTTTATATATTTTTTAATTTATATTTAATGAATGGTTTTTTATCTCAATAAATTTCTCTTCTTGCTTACCACTTAAAATTAGCAACAAAAACTAGTCATTGGCATTGGTTAAGCGTTGAGCTTGTACTACACTTATCATGCAAATTTTATATTTTCCCTCATATATGGATTTATCATATGTTACTAACCTCCTTTGACCATATCCTAGATACCTATTAAATTATTTCTATATAATGTCTCTTCTTTTTTATAGAGATATGGTTTTCCAAATGCTACTCCACAAACATCCAATGAGATGGCATCAACAACCACCTCATCATTTAAGACTATGGTGAGTAAACTTACTCACACATTATATTTTGAATAAATTCTAAAAAAATGCATCCAACCCAAATGCCAATTGTCTCCTAGTTTTTAATTCAAGCTCATCAAGACTAGAATTATGTAAACCAAGTTTTCTTGAAAATATCTTTCAATTCAACTATCTACCTTCCTTCCCTTGAGTTGCACCTTGACTATAAGAATCATATCTAATATTCCATTCTCATTCTCAAACTAAGAATCATACCTAATATTTCAAGTAACTTTCCTTAGGTTGGAACATGAAAACCAATCATTTAGGCTGAAGGTGCACTCAATATTGTTCACCTTCTTCTTGTAAGATGTATTTTTTAGATGAAGCTTTCAAAATGACTCTTTTTAGTGTCATTCTTTGATACAATGTTTAAAAAAATTATCATTTTCCTTGGTATCCATTATGTTTGTCTAGTGTTCATTTCTCTCTTCAATGTTAGTTTCCTTATTTAAATTTTCACCTTGTATTTTTTCTTACATTGGTAATTTTGTTAATAAGAAGTGGTTGTGTTGATTCTCATATCAATATAGTGTTTAAGGTTTAGGTTTTATGGTTTGGGGTTTAGGGTTTAGGGTTTAGGGTTTTAGTTTTTAGGTCTAGGTTCTAGGTTTTATTTTATTGTACATGTTTACAAATGGAATTTAAAAACTATAGAATTCAACCTAATTACAACAGTTAAAATAAATAAATAATGTTAAATATAAAGAATAAATAGCACAAATACTAACCTGGAAGTTACTGAGATTGAATACTTTTGGAGGAGGTGGCCCAAGCACAATTTTGTGGCATATAAGGCTTTAAAAATGGGTACCCATTCTCCTCTAGTCACCATGAAAGTTGCAGGTGAAAATGAACCGATAATCGATTTTAAAAAAATAAATACCTTTTCGAAACGGGTACCTGTTTAGTAGCAAGTACTCGAAGCGAAACGAGCACCCATTCAAATTTAGGCTCAAGAACCTATTTCTAAATGGGTACCTACTACTAAACGAGTACCGTTTCAAAAAGGTATTTTAAAAAAAAAAAGTCAATAGTTGGTTCATTTTCACCTGCAACTTTTTCGACGACATAGAGCAACCAGAGGAGAACGGATACCCATTTTTAAAGCCTTATACACCACCAAATTGCACCTGCCACCTCCTACCCTTTGACATATTCAATCTTAGCGACCTCCAAGTTAGTATTTGTGCTTTTTTTATTTATATTTAACATTTTTTTTTGAAATTATGGTTTAAAATTTAATTATATAATGTAAAGTTTAGAGTTTTCAATTTCATGGTACCCATTTTTTTTCAAAATGGGTACCTGTTTCTTTCAGAATTTTTATTTTCCTAAACTTCCCCTTTTTGTGGATCCAACTTCTTTCTTTTATACCCATATGAGGAGAAAGAATATTAAAGGAGAGGTGTTCAATATGTAACAATTCCATAGCAAGAGTAGGTGTATGAATTTAACTACTACAATATTCCTCACTAGTATAGTGTTAGTTAAAGTGGTGACACCATTGAATGAGTTGTATGAGATGTAGGTCCCATGCAAAACCTCATAATTAAAGTAGGCATCCCAATAAGAACCCCCACATATTCACATATATTAAAGAGGAGATACATTATTAATTAAAATATATTTTCTTACCATGACATTAACTTGATATGAGTACTTGTGAATATATTCATATATAAATATTTCTTGAGAAGTAATTAAAAATTAGAAAATCATGGCATCATCCTAAATTAATTTTAACTATCACTTCAACATTCAATCAACTAATAAAATATTTCTATTGGTTTTCTATTATAAATTCTTCTTGACCTACTCATATTAATGCACACTTGAAATGTAATTTCTCTTAAAGCTCTCATATGCTTCATAATTGGGTACTTGATCAAAGTGGAATATCTAATTTATCATAGACAATCAATTGAAAGATTATCTCTAAATGTTCAAGGCCTATTGGAAATGAAGATTAGTCTCCAATATATTATATTGAAAACAATAGTGTTTTCAAAGTCTATACAAGTGAACAACTAGCAATCAAACAATATGAATGTCTTTAACCACAAAAGAAAAAGAGAAACCTCTCTATAAACAATGCAAAAATTTAAAAAGTGTTGTACATAAGGTTGAAACTTAGATATTGTTAAACATTTTTTTAAATATTTTACAAAATTGTTCACTCATATTTAGAGAATAAGACATGTTAGCAACTAGATGGATTGAAATGGTATGCATGAAAGAGGATTCAAGTTTATTTGATATTTTTATTTATAATAAGAAAACATAAATTAAATAAGAAAATACATTTGAAAGTTAAAAAAAAAAATCATATTTCAAAATTATGACATCTCAATACTATTTACCTTCCAAAATTAACCTTCCAACCAATATAACATAAATAGCCCAATTAAAAAATAAAAATAAAAACTTTAAAACATTAAAAATTTAAATTTAACAAAATTAGATTTAAAAATAAGACTATATATTTTTATCTCCGAAGTTATCTTCTTTAATCTTCACATAAATGAGACTTTAATATATATTTTTAAAATAATCTCACATGCTTTAGAATATATATTTTCAACATTCAACATACCCCGTAGATTCTTGGTAAAAGGGGGCAACCGATCAAACTGGAGCTCTTTCAACTTGTTTTCAAATTCAGAAGCTTTTGTGTCCTCATTATCATCCAGCCATTCTTGAGCACTATTCAGTGTCGATAGGATGTCTTTTGCATCAGATATCTTGATATTCTGTTTGGTCTTTGTGTGCGTTACCCTACTTTTCATGTTGTAAATATAGCACTCCATACTGTTTCTAGCCAGATTCTTCTTTTTAACCTTTTCGTCGTCCTCTCAAAATTTCTCTACATCAACAATCATTTTATCTATCTCCTCTTTGCTCAGTCTTCCACCGACGTAGGTTATTGCGATCTCTTTTCTTTCTCTGCTACCCTCATCCTTTGTAGAGACTATGAGAGTGCAATCCTCGCTTACTTTGAAGGAAACCTTAATACTTGGCACCCCACGTCCAGCCGGCGGAATTCCACTCAATTCAAATTCACCCAAGTAATTTTTTTGTGCAATCAATGGTCTCTCTCCTTCGTAGACACAAATACATCCTTTGGTCTGATTATCCCAGGTTGTACTTGCATATTTCTCCCTCCAAGTGGGAATTTGGGTGTTTCGAGGAACAACTACAGCCATGAAACCACCTTTACTTCGAATTCCAAGGCTAAAAGGTGTAACATCTGTGAGCTCTAGGGACACGTCTTCATTGTTCAATGTTGTCTCCTACACTACCGCACCATAAGCAATAACCTCGTCAGGGTTTACTTTGTTGAATAGCTCTTCCTGCTCAAAATTTTGTCTTAGTAATTCCTGCAACTTTGTTATACGCGAGGAACCTCCCACTAATACAAAGTCATTGATTTGGTCGTGGCTCAAATGGGCATCCTCCAGGCATTCTCTCACTATTTCTATGCACTTCTCAAATAAGTCGGCGTTCAGGTCCTCAAATTTGGCTATGCTGAGCTTTAGAAAAAGGTCATGCCCCTCGTGGAGATAGTTGATGTCGATGACAGTCTCTACCTTAGAGGACAAACTTCTCTTTTCTCTCTTGCATTCTAAACAAAGCTTTCGAAGAGCTTTGGCATTCCTACGCATATCCAACTTGTATTTTGTATTGAACTTTTGAACACAGTAATTAACGATTCTGTTATCAAAATCTTGACCTCCCAAGTGCATATCCCCTCTAAAGGATTTGATGGAAATATTACCCTTTCGAACAGACAAAACTAATACATCGAATGCACCTCCACCCAAATCAAAGATGGGAATGCTTCTTTCTCTAGTGAATACATCATGGAAGCCATAAGTTATAGTTGAGTCGTTGGTTCATTAATTATTTGCATGACATTGAGACCTGCAGTCTTACCGACATCTTTTGTGGCCCTCTTCTGCGTATCATTAAAATAAGCAGGCACTGTAATAACCGCATTCTTCACCTCGCACTTAAGTTGTTTTTCAAAAATGGTCTTCATTTTCATGAGCAGCGTGGATGAGATCTCTTCAGGTGCAAACAATTTAGTTTCTCCTTTGTAAGTGATTTGAATGACAGGCTTATCATCCTTCCCTTGGATGACAATAAAAGGCCAGAATTTCATGTCATCCAAGTGGATAACCAAGCCTAAGGATTGGATCTGTATGATGCCTTGAAAAGATGCATTTTTTATATTCAATAACATTATTAAAATTTAACATCATCAAACTTCTGCATTCTATATCAAAAAATAGTGAAACCACTACCAAAATGATGGGCTATTTCTTAGCTTTTTATCCATATAATTTTTTAATATTAAAACATGAGTTAATTATTTTTTAAATAATATTTTCTTATTCTTCAAATACATATGTATAAATTTTTCCTTATGCCTTTTGATGTGTTTATCCAAATTTTTAAAAATATATAGCATTGTTCTACACTTTGCTCTACACTCTTGATGTGTTTATCAAGGTGTGTTTACTTTGAAAATTATAAAAAATATATACATATTTAATATAATTTAATAAATAGTAGAACTAAACACAACTTTTATTAATCACTTCTTACTATATTTCTACCAACCAATTTTATAAAATTCTTAACACACTAAAAATAGGGTTGTTATATTTTAGTGATAAAAACATAAACAATTGTGTGTGTGCTTATTATTTCACCCTCTTAACCACATAATATTACAATTTTTGTTCTTTCTTATAATATCTTCAAATTTTGAGAGTGTGCATCACAAATTATTCATCTAAGTTTATGTTTAGTTGATTTCAAGAGAAAAAAAATAGTCACAGTTGTCTCCCTTTTTTACCCCGTTTTCATACACAATTATTTTATGATGATGTAAATTGATGAGTTGAAACATTTTCTATATAAATTCAAGCTATAATTATTTCTTAAATTCAATAATTATTTTATCATTTTTTATTTTTTCAACCTTTTTTATTTTTTATGAGTGACAGTATTCCATAATACATAAAACTCATTACAAAGAAAACATTTCCATGATTCATTTAATATAATTAGAGTTAGTAGGGTTGTAGTGTCATTGATGATTTTGATAATGTTTTTATATGTTTTGACAATCAAGTGATGATTAGTAGTGTCCTAAGGCTTGTTATTAAATGCAAGATCCTTGACACTTAATTTAAAATATTTGGCACATAAGCAATTGGATATGGATCAAATTGTTTGAAAGGTTTAGTTAGAGGAGGTAGGAAAATATGTTTGAATTGCAAGGATAGGGTTGTGGACATAGTTCTACGTAAGAGATACATCTACACCATGGTCTAGTCTAGGATGCATGGATGGCTACAATGAGATTCGATCTAAAATATTACTTAGGTAAAGTGGTAGATGTTGGATAATAGGATTAAATATTGTGTCTTATGCATAAAATTGACAAATTAAGCTTCATGAAAATGTATTTATTACAAGGCCAACATGCATGTAAAATAAGAACGAAAGGGGCACATTGTTCTTCTATAAAATAACATTAAAGTCAACATTCTCATTCTAAAAATCTATTTCTTTAAACCTTCGTATATTCAAAATTAAACAAAATATATTGCATAATATTTAAGTGCATTTATTAGTTATATGGTGTTATTGATAGATTCCAATTTATTTAATTAATTATAAAACTATGGTCTAATAATACATATAATTTATTTTCATACATATTGTCGAAGGGGTTGTGGGCAATTAGTAAAATCACTTGGTTCTCATGTTGGAGACTAAAGTTCAATTTTTACAAGGACATCTTATTGTTGGTAGGGCATATGCTAGAATGATATTCTTGCTCTAATGGTAGTGTACAATAGGCATGTAGATAATGGTGTAGAAAGCAAGGAGGATTAAAAGTAGCTACGTTATAGGAAAAGATCGAAGGAGAAAGTGTTTAAGTTATAGGAGTGAAAGATGGAGAAGATGAAGCAAATGCCCACATGAGGAGAATGAATATTAGGAGAGGTACATTCAATATGTAATAATGCCATAACAAGATGAGGAGTATGAATGTAAATGAAATAGTATTTCTCACTGATATTGTGTTAGATAAAGTGCTGACACCATATAATGAATTGTATGGGATGTAAGTCCCATTGCAAACCCTAAAAATTAAGGGTTGAGTCCCTAATAAGCGTCCCCACTAATTATCCTATATATATATAATGAGATACATTATTAATTAAAATATCATTTTCTTACTATCACATTAACTTAATATGAGTGCTTTATATTAATATATAGATTTTTTTTGAGAAGTGATCAGAAAAATAGAAAATTATGACATCATCCTAAAATTTATTTTAACTATTACTTTAATATTCAATCAATTGGTAAAAGCTTTCTATTGGTTTCTATTACAATTTTTTTTTTACTTACTCATAATAATGTACATTTGAAATGCAATTACCCTTAAAGCAAATAAATGAATTTGTTTTAGCAAAATGGAAAATTTAATTTATCAAAGAAAATCAATTGAAAGATTATCTCTAAATGTTCAAGGCCTATTGGCAATGAAGATTAGTTTCCATTATATTATTTTGAAATCAATTGTCTTATCAAAGTCTATACAAATCAACAACTAATAACCAAACAATATGGATATCTTTAACCACTAAAGAAAAATAGAAACTTCTCTATAGACAATATATGGATTTAAAAAGAGTTGTACACGAGGTTAAAGTTTATACATTCATACACATTTTTTTCTTTTCAACAAAATTGTTCACTCATACTTATATAAGACATAGTAGCAAGTAGATGGATTGAAATGATATTTTTAATAAACATAAATTAAATTGGAAAGTAAATTTGAAAGTTAAAAAAAATGTTTGAATTTCAAACTTATGACATTTCATTCTATTTTAATAAAATTATATTGACATTAAATAAATGATTTTAGAAACTCGCCATAATTCAATTCTTATTAAAAAAATACAATATTTACACTCCAACCAATAAAACACAAATAATTCAATTAAAAAATAAAACTAAAAACTAAAAAACAGTAAAACTTTAGATTTAGTAAAGTTAGATTTATATATATATATATATATTACTTTTATCTGCCAAGGTATCTGCTTTAATCTTCACAAACATAGGACTATAATATAAAACTTTAATCTCTCAAGATAGCTGCTTTAATCATCACCTCAAACGTTCTTTATGATTTAGTCTTTAATCATAAATCATATTTTCTGGAAAAGACAAAAAAAACAAAAAGCTTGAATAACAAGTTAGGCTACAATGATGGCGCAAGAGAGTCCTAACGATAAATTTCAAATTGACCTCACAACACTTTGTTCAACGACTTTCTCTGTCTCATCCCCAGAATTC
This sequence comes from Sequoia sempervirens, assembly GCA_007258455.2. Taxonomy (NCBI): domain Eukaryota; kingdom Viridiplantae; phylum Streptophyta; class Pinopsida; order Cupressales; family Cupressaceae; genus Sequoia; species Sequoia sempervirens. Next base: position 10,096 of record VDFB02155950.1, read on the forward strand.
AAAATATATATTTTCAGCATTCGACATACCTCATAGATTCCTGGTAAAAGGGGGCAACCGATCAAACTTGAGCTCTTTCAGCTTGTTTTCAAATTCAGAAGCTTCTGCGTCCTCATTCTCATCCAACCATTCTTCAGCACTATTCAGTGTCGATAGTATGTCTTCTGCAGCAGATGCCTTGATATTCTGTTTGTTCTTCGCCTCCGTTATCCTACTTTTCATGTTGTATATATAGCACTCTAGAGTACTTCTGGCCAGATTCTTCTTTTTAGCTCTTTTGTCGTCCTCCCGAAATTTCTCTGCATCAGCTATCATTTTATCTATCTCCTCTTTGCTTAGTCTTCCACCGGCGTTGGCTATAGTGAGCTCTTTACTTGATCCGCTACCCTCGTTCTCTGCAGAGACTGTGAGAATACCATCCTCGCTTATTTTGAAGCAAATATTAATTCTTGGCACCCCACGTCTGGCCGGCGGAATTCCACTCAACTCAAATTCACCCAACAAATTGTTTTGTGTGATCAATGGTCTCTCTCCTTCGTAGACGCCAACACCCATAACAGTCTGATTATCACGCAACGTAGTGAAATATAACTCCTCCTGAGCGGGAATTGAGGTATTTCGAGGAACAACGACGGTCATGACACCACCTTTAGTTTCAGTTCCAAGGCTTAAAGGTGTAACATCCGTGAGCGCTAGGGACACATCTTCATTGTTCAATGCTGCCGCCTGCACGGCCGCACCATAAGCAACGGCCTCGTCGGGGTTTACTTTATTGCATAGCTCTTCCTGCCCAAAATTTTGTCTGAGTAATTCTTGCAACTTTGTTATACGCGACGAACCTCCCACTAATACAATGTCGTCAATTTGGTCGTTGGTCAAGTGGGCATCATCCACGCATTCTCTCACTATTTTTATGCACTTCTCAAATAACTCGGCGTTGAGTTCCTCGAACTTGGCTCTGCTAACCTTCAGAAAAAAGTCATGTCCCTCATACAGACAGTCGATGTCGATGACAGTCTCTTCGTCAGAGGACAAACTCCTCTTTGCTCTCTCGCATTCTGAACGAAGCCTTCGAAGAGCTTTGGCATTCCTATTCATATCCAACTTGTATTTTGTGTTGAACTTTTGAACACAGTAATTAAGCATTCTGTTATCGAAATCTTGACCTCCCAAATGCATATCCCCTTTAACGGCCTTGACGGCAACCTTACCCTTTTGAACAGACAAAACAGACACATCGAACGTACCTCCACCTAAGTCGAAGACGACAATGCTTCTTTCTCCAGTGAAGACATCATGAAAGCCATAAGTTATAGCTGCCGCCGTTGGTTCGTTAATTATTCGCATGACATTGAGGCCTGCAATCTTACCAGCATCCTTTGTGGCCCTCTTCTGCGCATCATTAAAATAAGCAGGCACAGTGATAACCGCATTCTTTACATCGCAGTTAAGATATTTGTCAGAAATGGTCTTCATTTTCATGAGCAGCATGGATGAGATCTCTTCAGGCGCAAATAACTTAGTTTCTTTTTTGTAAGTGACTTGGATAACAGGCTTATCATCCTTCCCTTGGATGACAATGAAAGGCCAGAATTTCATGTCGTTCTGTACGCAAGAATCGGAAAAGCGCCTTCCAATTAGTCGCTTGGCATCAAAGACAGTGTTAACAGGATTGGTTGAAATCTGGTGCTTGGCAGCATCGCCAACAAGTCTTTGAGAGGAAGTAAAAGCGACCATAGAAGGAGTGGTTCTGTTTCCTTGGTCATTAACAATAATCTCAGCCATATTATGCTGCGGCTGCCATACCCCCACACAACAGTAGCTTGTTCCCAGATCTATGCCAATGACCTTCCCCTTCCCTTTTCCCTCCTCCTTTCCCTCCATACTTAATGGTCTCTGGTTTGAATCTAGAAAGAAAAGAAAAAAACACAGAAACGCACTGTGAACCGTCTATCCAGCTACCACGATGCTGTAGATTTCAAAAAACAGACAAAAAACAAGAAAACAGGGAACAGGGAATTTTTTTTACAAACACAGAGCCGAGAAATAATCAAATTCATTATATGGAAACTCTGAAACTTAATACAACGGCTTGCTAATATTCTCCTTCAGCTTTAAAAACCTGACTTCAACAATGCATATTTACCTTACACCTTTCTGCACTTAGCTGCGATCTGTTTCTGTGGCGGCGGCTTCCTCCTTTAAGCACTCAAAATACATGTATGCGTCAATTTTTTCCAGTGATCTTCATACCTTCGGCAGCTATATTATCTTCAGATCTACGGCGCTTTCTTTCTCAAACAGCGGCTGCAATCTTTCAACATCAATTGTCCCTGATCTTCTGATACCAATTGTAGATTTCAAAAACCAGACAAGAAACAAGAAAACAGAGACAAAAAACAGGGAACAGAGAAGTTTTTTACAAACAGATGCACGGATGAGGAAGACAAACACCGCTCAGCGCGCCAAAATTAAAACTAAAAACCGCCTAAATTTCCCGCTCTATGCATTTTCACGGCATAAAATCCGATAATGAGGCTATCCTCCCTTAAAAAAACGCGTAGATTCTAAAGCAAACCTAAAAACATACATACCATCATCATTCACAGGGCCCACCAAGGAAGGGAGCGGAAGTAACGTGAAGGGGCAATAATGGATTCACATAAGTATTATAAAATTGCTTATGATAAAAAAATAAGTATTTTAGAGTGAATAAGATATCAAGTCGATTTTAAATCGTTTTTAAATCTGCTTTAAATCTGTTTGAAAAAACGTCTCTATACAATGATTGTAGTTATGCTAGTTGCATTCATTTGAATGTCAAATTCAAACTAAACAGTTTTTCCTTACATTAAATTTTGCTTTTTCATGGATACCATTGTAATACACCTCTCAACGTAATTATATTATTTTTATTATTATTATATATTTTAATAATGTAATTAAATTTGTATTATTATTTTATAATAATTATAATATTATATTATCTTATCATATATTTATTATTATATAAATAAATTTATATTATTATCTAAATATAATATTAATAATAAATTGTATTTATATATCATTATTATAGTGATTATAATAATTATGTCTATATAAATATGTTTTAATTGTATTTATTTTTAATTTTTTAATAATAATATAGATATTAATATTAATTTATTAATTAAATTGTTATCTATATTTCTACTTTTAAGCTTTATCTCATTTAACTAGAAAAGTTATTTTGTTGACTATAATCAATTTATTACTTAGAGATATTTTACTTTAATTTAGAATTATTTAATTATTTAATTTTATTTACATTGTTTACTTTTGTTTTTTAATTTAAAATTATATTAAGAATTATTTTATTTAGAGTTATTTTATTTTATTAAAAAATGTTTTATAATCAATTTACTTACTTTAAAATTTTAAAATTACAATTTATCATAAAGTTGTAGAATATCATTTTTTTCTAAAATTGAATTATTTTTAAAATAAATATAAGAAATAAATATTAATACATATTTAAATACATACAAAGGAATTATTATATTTCAAACCATAAATCTAGAATTGAATTGTTGTGTGTGTATGTTTCATTATTTCAAATTAAACATATTTAATTATAAAAAAAATATTCTTATTAAACTAGCTTAACTTTAAAATGTGTGTGTATATATATAGTTATATAGTTATAGTTTTATTTATTTATTCTATTATTTCACATTTAAACATATTTAATTTTAAAAAAACAAACCTATTATACTAGCTTAACTTACTATTTAAAATGTGAAGATTACTATTTAAAATATTCATAAATATATGGGAATGAATTCATTTTCTCTTTACATACCAATTATGAGAAGATATAATAAACTCTTATGTTAATATTTACAATTAAATGGGCTCTTATATTGGAAGAATAGGGGAAAAAATGATAAATTTATATTAAATCTAAACATCTATTAAACTATATTTTATTTTTTAGTTTTTCCTTATTTTCAATTTTATGTCTAATTATTAACAATTTAGATATATTTTTCACTCATATGGACACTTCTTATATTCCAACATACTATAGTCAACCCTTATCTACTTAGTTGTATATAGAAGGGAAGGAAGTGTAATGTTATGGAATAGGAAGAAAAAATTAACCTATTTTATTAGGTATATAGAACTAGTTGTCCTCTAGCTATTTCCATATAAAATTCATGAAGTAATGAACAATGAGGTATAATAATGAACTTGGATGGTCGAATATGTAGTGAATAGTTGAATATTAAAATTATATACTTTATTGAATACATAAAATTAACATTATGCATTTGATCAAATCCACACTCATCCATTCATCGGGTAAATTCATCAACCCAAATCAAATAAATCCAGGCTTTATCCTATCATCATCCTTTGATTAAATAAATCGTCATTTATTTAATTAAATCTCGGATCATCGACATCCTCCTTTGATTTGATTTAAATCCCTAAATCAAGTCTTAAGAATGGTCAAATCAACTAATCGTATCCTAGCTAATTAATCGATCTAATGCTAATCACCCACTTGCATTCTCTAGATTTGGCCACTTGCACATGAAATTGCCTTTAATTGATTTATCAAAATCTTTATTTTCAACTTGGCATAAAGGGAGAATATTCTCCAAGTTTGAATCTCCCCCCAAGTGGACATGTACACCCAACAAAGCATTTATGAGGCCTTACATGTCTCTTACATGTCCCCTTCCAAGGTCAAACTCAACATTCATTGCCAATTTGAATTCAAATTCTCCCTCTCATGGGCACTCTTCCCAAATCTTGCACATACATCAACCAATCACCACTTGACAGGGTATTTCTCCTATCATTGGCGGGGAATCTTAGTCCCCACATTGGTCCCTCTTCATATAGCATTTTGAAAATCCTTCAAATGAGGTGCTTCATCTTTGAGCAAATCCTCCACAGCCAATTTTATGCAAGGGTTACTCTCTTCATTTGAGATTTGATCTTGTTCATCATCACTCCACCATCTTCCTTAGCATTTTCATCTTAAGCTTTGATCAAGGGTTGGGAAAGGGTCACTAGCACATGTGACACCAATCCAACTATGGAATAGGTAACTTGCTTTTGTTTTTATAATGCTTTAGTCTTTCTATTATCATTTGTTGCATTTGGAAGCATTCACAAGGTATTTCATAGAGGTATTTTGATAGAGTTTGCAAGGCACTAACCCATTGTTTGAAGTTTAGTTGTTTGCAGATTTTAAAAGGATGCCTACATTTGGCGCTAGAAGGAGGGCATTCAAAGTTCAAAAAATAAAAAATAACTTGATAGCTAATGATTTTTGAGAGAAAATAAATGTAGGAGAAATTAAGCCATCTAATATTTATTGTAATTAATGCAATAGAATAGAACATTTCGAACACATATCCAGCTTGTACATGAGCTTCCTTTGCATGCCTTCTTTGTTTTTTCTTTTTTCTGCATCTGCTGTAACTTTTTGGATATCAAAAAAAATTCCTAGAAAATAATTGTTGTTTTTGCTGAGACAACCTACAGAGAAATGTGTACCGTGTGCTTAAAACGTAAATATTTATTTCATCGTGGAAGCATTTCTAAAGGTGAACGATCTATTGAAGGGATGTCCTATTCTCACAATATTCTTGATATACTTGGCTACCATTGCTGGGTACATAGCTGAGGTAGTAAAGACACACCATCCACTCAATGCGAAGGATTCAAACATTCCTCGTGGCCCATTCTAGCAAAAGAAAAATGTGTGTTCCCCATGCCTAGGCCCTGCGCATCTCTCTCACATAGGTGAAGTAGAAAAAACGCTGGTGTATTGATTTGAAGGCTATACAAATCCAATCATACAGTCATTGCTTTGATTTTGTCATTAATTTCATTAAAGATTCAGTCATTACTTTCATTGCCTTAAGGCTATGTCTTAAATTTTTTTTCACGTCACTATCTTTAAAGGGCATTGACCTCAGCTAGTGAGCATTTAATGCTTGCTACAAGTTGACATTTTAGATATTTGAAGTCTGGTGCATTTTGTCCCTTCTTAGGCATCATGACAACCTTTCAATAACTCAAAAAAAAAAAACTTTGATAGAAATTTAATGTTGAGAGCTATTGGCGTCTTTCTGTGGCATACATTAGACCATAATTTCTTTTGTGAATTGATTTGGCCTTTGTTGTAGGCGTGATGAAAAATAGTTTAATATCTTATTGAGGTGTCTTGTCAAAACTAACACTGGCAGATATTTTCCAATACACAGGGGATTGGATGAATCTGAATATGATCTATCTAAATGGAAAGTTTTAAGTAAAATTGTGTATTCATTGTCAAATCTAGGTGTAGAGTTGACTGAGTTTATTCATTTAATAATAAACCACTTTGTCAAATGCTCCTCATTTTTATTTTTTGAACTTTGAAGCATCTTTTCACTAGATCATTCATCAAAGCACTCAAAGTACTCTATCATCAAAACAATCTTGTTATGGGGATATGAGAGCACCATCATCATGAGGATCGCGATACTAAGAATGGAATTGTTTGCTCTAGAAATCTTTTGTTGTTTGTTCTATTTACATGATCCTTTCATTTTTATATGATGTTGCATTCTATATGCTTGATGGAGTGATAGTTCCTTCACAAGATCCAAGCAAACTATGTCAAGCTATTTCTCGAGACCTGAGAGGAGTGTCCTATTTCAAGCCTTCTCATAATAATCATAATGCAAGTAGAGGCACTTCCTTTTAAATCCAACCAAGCTTAATCTCTCAAAGGACAAAATTTCACCATAGCAGCTCACCAAATTGGAGAAGTGAAAGCTTAGTATGCATTTGACGTAAAACATCAAACACTGGTAAATCTCATTTAAATCTACTGTTCACGTAGTCCATTAGTGTACACATTCATTTCAATTGCATTTGTTGAGTCTACTATTGGGTACCCAGGATAGTGATCACACATAACCTCTGTCATAATGTCCCTGTCATTATACTGGTGCATAATGTTTAAAATATACAGCTGATGTCGAATCTTTGCTACTATCATATTCTTTACATTAATTTGGTTATTTTTCTTGGAATAAAATCCTACGTTGGTAATTGATCTTATCAATTAGTTCATGCAGTATACGGGGTATCCTTTATAGACATTTCCATCATAGCTTAAGAGATCTGCTATAGACACTTTTCATGATATGTGACTATGCATTCTCAAGAACCACAAAATATTATTTCATGGACATCAACCAATATATAAAGTTCTTTTGATTGTGGGCCAGATGTTAAGCATATTTAGGCATATTGTGTGAGATTTCAATTTTATTGTGATCTTTCTTTGAGTCAAATCCTCTCAGGTATCCCTCATCGGCCCCTCACAACAGGGTGTAAATCCATTGCATGGAAGGTGATAATGTAAGTGCATGGTGTATCGAGGATCAAAGGCCAATAGAGAATAAAGCAAACCTAAATAAGCACCAACAACAGCAAAGAACAATGAAAGAACCTTTAAATAGGTGTAGATCACCGGTATCTCCTCTATGGCCGGTACACTCGGAGCAATTGGTGGTGGTGGATCTTCCCATAGAGATGGGTAGTGTGTAGAAGAAATGAAGGAAGACAATGTGTCAATCTATCCCTAACATCAGTCTTCATAAATGGTCCAAAAAACGATGGGACAAGGGAATGGAAGGCTCAGCCCTTCAGTCACTATCTTGCAGGTTGTTTTGACTATCTAATCCCAAAGTAAGATTGGAGGGCACGATTTGTGTGGTGCAACTTAAAGATCGAGAGGGAAATTTTTTGGAAGAGCTTAAATTCTTCATCCGCGACTTCAAATTCATCATGCACATGTTTTGATTAATACTAGCAATGTTATTTGGTTCTTGGATTTAATGCAAGGCATTTATTTAGTCTATCATTTATAGTGCATAGTTCAGACATCATAAGCCTTAATATTGTTTGTTTTATCAATGTTTCCATGTCTTTTTTTATAGGAAAACATATCTTGTTGTATGCATTTGCTATGCTGAACTTGGTGGAAGTATTTATCTAATGTTATTGTACTATTGTTCAAAGTGCTGCCAAGCCAAGCTAACCTTGAAATTGTCATTCAATTAAAGCTGCTGCAATAAACGTCCTTGACACATGCTACAATATAAAAAGAAAATTAATATTTTCATATATTCATTTAGTGAATATTTTGCAATTATGAGACCATATCTTTTAGGAACATACTATACATAGTGAATGCCAAAGTTGCAAGTGTTTCCTCCCAAGTTTTACAAAACTCGTTTGTTTGTAATTTTTCTATGGTGTACAGGTTATCTTTGGCAGCGGTGAACAGATTCGTTAATACTTGTAGACATGCAAAATTAGCATTATGCATTCAATTAGGTCCATTCATCAAGTAAACCAAATTCACATCCATCCACTCAGCAGGTAAATTAGGTTCATCATCCATTTAGATTAAATAAATTAACTTTATCTGATTTAAGCCTATCATTACCTCATTTGATTAAATAAATCAATTTTAATCAAACCATAACATTTCATCTTTCATAAACCATCTTCTAATCTCATCTCATGCAAATTAATCGACCTTTATCTTGCATCATCCCTTTAATTAAATAAATCAAACATTTTATTTAATTAAATCCCAAATACATTTTCCATCCCTTTTGATTTAAATAAATCAAATATTCAAGTCAAATGGGTCAAAATAAGCTAATCATCACCTAAGCTAATCTAATCTTGATTAACCTAGCCTAACCACCCATCACATCACTCATATTTTCCACTTGCACTATTAAATCATTTTTAACTCATTTTATAAATTCATCATTTTCTTTCAACTTGGCATAAAAATGGAATATTCCCTCAAGTTTGAAAATGAAGACAAGTTGACTTATCCCTTCCAACATTGCAGTAGAATTCTCTCTTTCATGTCACCTCTCAACATTTTAGTTTCAAAAAATTCAAATTTTAATCTCCCTCTTGGGCACATTGGCCCAAAACTTGCACATTCCTCAACCTATCATAATGTGACAAGTGGCCTCTCATCTCATTGTCAAATCTTTATCGCATTGCTCTCTTATGAGCATTCTTCCAGTTGAAAATCTATAAATAAAGGGCTGATTCTTCATCAAATCATCTACACTCATGCCAAGTTACTCTCTTAAACTAAGAACTAATTTTTCTCATCACCATTGCATTGAATCATTTTAGTTTTAGCAAGGATTGGAAAAGGGTCATTAGCACATTTGACACCAATCCAATATGGAATAGGTACATGTTATGCTTTTTTAATGCCTCTAGATTCCTCTTGTTATTTGTTGCATTTTGAAGCATTCACATGTTATTTCATAGGAGCATTTTGATAAGTTTGCATATAACTAACCCATTATTGAGGTTTTAGAGTTTTGTAGATTTCATGGTGCTTCATCATGGCGCTAGAAGGAGGGCATTAATCCTAGTTGAATATAATTTTTTTGTTTGTAACAATAATATTGATTCATGCTCTAGATAGGGTTATAAACTCTTTGCTTTTCTAATTTTTTTGTTTTCGTTGATATACTCATTGTAGTCAATGATGTATAAATTGTTTCATTAATGGTAGAGTTCAAATTTGAAGGCTCAAATATGGGGTTGTTATGCCATCCAGTAGGGTGTGGTTTATGCTGTCTTTGCTATATCTCTTTCATTGAAACCAACTACCAACATTTCTCCATTAGGGCGCAAACTAATCTAGTTTTAAACTTGTTGGACTCAAATTTATATTAGGCGCTACTTTTTTTAGTGTATGTGTAGGTTTTCCCTATTGATAGATACCAACAGATAGCAGAGCCATCACTATCTACAGAGGTTAAAAACTCATTGTTTGGATGGAGAGAAAATCTCGTGGATCTATGTGTAGAACTTTAATGGCTTAGATTAGCTGCATTCAATGTTGCACATAGTCCCATTCATAATATCTAAAGCCTCACCTGTTATGCATCAGTAGGTGTCCATACTGTAATCCACTATTGAAAGTAGATATCTAAAACATTTCCAGATTTACTTTGTTGATTTCTTATTGCTTTGTAAGCATGCCGCATTATTAGTGTGCAAGCCGAGGCAGAAAGATATCTGATTCACCACAACTCCAATGTGCCTTTGTCCTTCTATGATTCATTCTCACTATAGTGGAAACTATTATTACCTTCGATTCATTGATGGAGAAGGTGGCATGTCATATTGCAAACCCACCATGATAAGCAATCTCCTTCATCTTTGTGTAGGTCACCATGGTGAAATTAGACCCGTGCTTCTACCTTCATTTGACATAGAGAAGCCCATACATCTTCAAAGGTTGATCTATTTTGTTTATTCGCAGCTTAGGAAGGAAGAGGGTACGTGCAAATTTCACGGCATAGGTATTGCTCTTTCCCATAAGCATCTTCATTGCAATGCTTCTTGTTACACGATAACTTATTTATTATATGCGGTTGACCTATTATGAGAACTTGCTTTCATGTGCCTTTTCTATGCTTCGCATTTCTCATGTGGCCTGCTAATTATGGTTGTGGAATTTAGTTTTACACCTACCATCTACATTTTTTTGAATGTTTTACATGCTTTTGTTAGACTTCCCCCCATTGGTTATGCTTTGTTGGATGCTCGTACCCTGTTCCAAAGCTGGAATTTATTTTCACACTGGCAAAGAAGATACATAAAAGGTTGTTTGTCTTTATGCCTTCCATTTTCATTAGCTTGAAATTTCCTAAATTGAATACTAGCGTGATACAATTTATGCAAGATCTTAAAGATAATTCACTTGCCATTGATTCTATTGAGATTGTTTTGAGGTTTATACACGGCCTGATCTCTCTCATAGCATTTTTTATTGTAAGGTAGTTGTGTTATTAGCTAGTTAATAATGTTTTTGGTTCTAACGTGATTCTTTTACTACTGCCAGTCACTTTTACTTGCCTTGAAAAATTTTGCATGCCCAACATTGTGGAATTTAGTTTTACACCTGCCATCTACATTTGTTTGAATATTTTACATGTAAATCACACGTAGGACCATTTGCAGATTTTAGCCCCTACCTCAGTCACTATCTTAAATGTGCACATGCTACACACAGTCTACTTCACAATGCA
>VDFB02155951.1:0-87481 GCA_007258455.2 Sequoia sempervirens
TAAAGACCTCACATGAACTAAGCAAGACTCCTTTAAACATTCTTTTGCATTTTACATTTTACATTTTTTATATGGCCACCTTGCATAAAACAGCTTGCATGCTTGTGGTGCCATCATGTTTGTTCATGAGCTCCAAGCATGCCAAGTTTTTCCTATCTTGTGAAGCTCAAAATGTCATTTTCTTTTATGGTGCCTTATTAAAGTTATCGGGAGGTATAACTTTGGTATGGTTGAGTGGGAAGCCCATTTTGAGGCATAAATTTTCCCCATAGCCACCTACATGTGTGTGAGTGCATACCAGCCTGGAGTGTATGTTTCTCACCTTTTTGGCCTTCTCACCTAGTAGACAACCATGAGTTTTGTTGCCTTAGAGTGAGTATACATTTATTCTTTTCTAGACAAAAAACCTAGATCTGATCCACAACATGATGGATAAATGATTGAAGCTTGATCTAACTCTCTTTTCCTTCAATTTCTCTCTTTCATTCTTTTTCATCATTCTCTTGTGTGTTCCTTTCTGTTAATGTTTGGTTTTCCATGCGATCTTGATCCTGGGGGCTTGATCATCCCTCTTGATTGTTCTTGTCTCATCCTACCAAGCATCAGTGCATTTGAATCCCTATTGATGTACATGTCATGCTACTTTAGTGTGAGTTTGAAGCAAGTTCATCCTCTCACTAAAGTGGGGGCTTAATGTGTCGCCAAAAATTGTATAGTTGGACATTTTTATGCTCACTTGAGTCTCTCTCACTTGAGCTTGATTTTTCCTAGATTTAATGTTGTACTGTGGTCAACACATTCACATTAGGTCTTGGACGCTTGTGAATCATTAAGAATTCTAGGATGTCTTGTAAAAGTGTTGTGAAGTGGTGTAACCCACTTTCACACTTTTATAGGACCCTTTCATTATAATTCACTTAAATAACCCCTTTTCATCACTTACGAAGTCTTATTTTAAAGTGTTGTAAAGAGTTGTAACTAATTCTAGGCTTGTCATCACTAATTTGACCCTTTCTTAAATGTTTAAATGACCCCTTAATGCACTTTCCAACCCTACTTAAGTGTATTTTTGAGAATATTCCCATTAAACAACATTAAATACAGTTTAATTTCTGACACATAGTAAAATTTCCCTGGTGGGACCAAGTTGCCACTTGGGGCGACTTAGTCCCATTGGGTACAAAATTCAAAATTATTTTAATTTCCAAGTGATATTTTATTCTCTTAACCTTGAGGTCAACCTGTGATGTGTTATTTTTGGGAAATATTGTAAAATCAAGTATAAATAAAGGGTTTCCCCCTCATTTTTCATCTTCTAATCTCCTACAATCTTTGAATTTCCTAATTTATTTAGTGCATTTACTTAATCATTCTCAAGCATTCTAAGCATTATCAAGCATCCATTAGAGCATCTTCTTGCATATCTTCAGATTTCTACATCAAGGGTTTGGTGAGTTGTAGCATTGCATGTTGTTCATTCATCATTCTCTCTTTATTTCATTTCATTTTCAAAGGTTTGATTACCAAATTGGGGTTTGACCAAGGAAAACCCCTATTCTCTAACCCTTCACCCTTTTTTCCCTCTTTGCATGTGTGTTTTGCAAGTCTTGTTTGTATATTTTTCAAAGAGGAAAGTGTTAAAAATGTGTTGTCAAGTCATCAAAATCATTTAAATTAACAAATCCCTAATTGAATCTTGGAGACCTCTTTCAACCTGTTTTCTATAGAATCTGAACTAGACACCTGTCAGGAAGATGAGTGCAGACCGAAAGCTACAGATTCTTGCCCTAAATTTCTTGAGATTCCTAGGTGGACTAAGTCACCATTTGTGGTGAATTAGTCCCACTTCCAGGCCTGAAAAGTGTTTTTTGCATTTCTGGACACCCATTTGGTAGAACCCATTCTGGTAGAATCTCCCCAAAATAGGACTAAGTCACCTAGCTTGGTGTAAGGGTCCCAGTGGGCTTCAATAACAAAATATGCAGGATTCTAGAGCCTCTTTGCATCACATTTTAGTGTCCAGGTGCACCTCTCCAATCTTTTCCATTTTTGTTATTGTTTGTTTGCATTCTTAGGTCATTTTGCATACATCATCGTGTTTTCAAACAACTTGCATATCTTAGGTTTTACAGAATATTCATTATATTTTATCATTTATTTGAATTTACTACATTTCATTTAGACATATTTCAATCATACTATCATTAGTCTTTAGTGAACCTCCATGTTTTTGTGGGATACCTTTCTCATTTTAGGTGAAAAATCCTAGAAGTGTAAGAAAGAAGCCCCTACAAAAATTTGTGGTTCAATAAGCTATACAAATAAAGATAAAAGAGGAAAAAAATGAAAATAAATCATATCCTTCATTGCCCGAAGTGGCAGAATCTTGGTGTTGGTCCTTTTTTCTTCAGCTCCTCTCGTTCTCGATCTTTAGAGGTACCTGCAAATGACTGAAAGAATTGGTTAGAGCTTAGGACACGAAATCTCATCATATGTTCATCAACAAAAAAATGACTTGTATCTATGATGTATTAGATCAGCTCAAGAAATTTTCACACATATCAAGAGAGTCAAAACAAGATCATCACATGAGCATTGGGTTGGATTTTTTTTATCTAACACGTTTGTTCACTATGTAGGTATAGGTGAAATTTTCATTGTTGGATTATCTTCATCATAGCATGTGAAGTAAAAATGGGCTCCCACAAGGGTTGAGCCAAGCATGCTACCCTCTAATTCTTGAGAGGGGTATGAGATAAGCAAGAGACATTCAGATTATTCAAATAAAAGCATTTTTAGTTTGAGGAATAATTTGCAAAGTGACTATAAGAATCACAATCACATTGTCCATTCATGACAGCCAAATCAAAAGGTACAATAATGCAACCCCCTTTCACTTTGAAATGGGAATCACATGTGAGTAATGAGCTTATTTAAAATGCTTAAGTAATATGCAAAACAGAGTAAAGTGCATCAATTCTCACTAAGGAGCTTTGTGTATCTACAATTTTTCATGTCATCATTGGTTTTGCATCATTATTTTATGTTATTCATTTGTTTTTACAACATCATTTCTTCTTTTTTCATCATATTAAGTGCATACATTGATGGTACAACCATCCATTATGTGACAAAAGGATCAACATATTTAAATGCAAGTACAATCATCAAGCATTTACTACAAAGGAAAACAACACCCATAATGGAACATCCATTAAAACAACATAAAGAGCATGGATACAATAATGAGGAAGCAAGAACTAATCTAGCCTCCTTGATGATACCCTAGTGTTGAGGAGAATGGTCCACTATTATAATTCAAAGCTTTAGTCACATATGCAGCCTTTGTGATTTTTCTCATTAGTCCTTCATCTTTACCATGAGAATGTGATGGTTTACTCTCTAGGTGTTGATCCCAAGATCATGATTTTCAATGTTGGAGAGGGATCCTTTGAAGCCTAGGTTTATTTTTTGTGTATTGATAGTAAAAATTACTCAAACTTTCACTATCAATGCTAGATGACAGTGACTATGCAAAGTGTCCAAGTAACCTATCAAGGGGAAGATTTCCATGAAGGGGGTGACAATAAAGTTGAAGCACTATAGATCATTTCTACTTACATAAATGGGATAAAAAAAGGGGCACATGGAGGCAGAGTTTTAATCAATTAATGCAATGACATGAGTTTTGTGGAGAACACATAAGTAGCATCAACCCAAGATGGCAAAGTATACATAAAGGGCAGTGTTTCTTCATATTCACTATATGATGGAGATAGTGGATAGCATTGGTTCTCTCTGCATTTTAATGAATTCGTGACCATAGGAAGAAGAAAATAGCTGAAACATCTTATAGAGGTGAAGCTTGGAGCTTCAAAGCCAAGATGAGTAAACCAACAAATCAATCATTCCTTTTAGTAAAGTGAAGAAATACAGAGAGACAACCATTTGAAGTGAAGACCAACACACAACAATTTCATTTGCCTAGTTACCACTGATGTGTGTTTCATAAAACCCTAGCTCAACATATATGCAAATAAAATAAAGAAAAAAATCCATGGACTGCAAATAGGAAATGAAAGGTCGAGCAAGTGTAGAGTGTCCTCATAGAAAATTTCTTATTTATGTTTGAGTTCTAATTATGTAAAATGGAAAGAATGAATGAAATAAGCTTTCTATTCCTAATTTTAATTAGATCTGGCTGATTTTGGAGTCTTTTTGGATAGGTCCACTTGGGAGGGAAACTTGCCACCTATTTTCACTCATATTGGGTTAGTTCTAGGACCTCTTTTTGAGGTTTTTTCCCTTTGCTCGAAAATGACATTTGAGTTTCTATTTTGGTGATTAGTTAACTAATATTTTTCCCATTCACTCATGGAGACTCATTAGAGATATAAATTGGAGAAAAACTTAGTTTTTTCTAAGTTTGAGTTATTGATTCTTCCTCTCTTGAGCAATTGCAGAGAACTTGATTTGAGTGCAGAAGGTTTATGTAATGCAGGTTGTGTGTTGCATTTAATTTTGTTAGTGGGTTGAAGTTGTGATAAACTTTTATTTTTCCTTCATGTAAACCTCTAATTTTCAAACCTCCATGCAAATTACTTATGTATTGCATTGTTTCAAACTGATTGCGAGATAAATAAGTGAATAAGTTTTAAATTTTATGGTGCATCACCCTTTAAGTTTTTTAGGATTTCCATTTTAGTATCCTTTTATCCATTTTCTCAGAAAATTCATTAGTTTTAGGTGATCTATCAGGGGAACTGATCCTCTCTAGAGATTTATTCTCATTATAAGTCACCCATAGCTTGAGAATGTTTCCATGTCACATAGGATAGTTGAGTCTAACTTGACTAGGGTGAAA
Organism: Sequoia sempervirens; assembly: GCA_007258455.2. Classification (NCBI taxonomy): domain Eukaryota; kingdom Viridiplantae; phylum Streptophyta; class Pinopsida; order Cupressales; family Cupressaceae; genus Sequoia; species Sequoia sempervirens. Next base: position 4,865 of record VDFB02155951.1, read on the forward strand.
TCCTTTTTGATAACACTACCCTTAAAAACTTAAACCCTTAAACTCTCTACCCTCAACCCCAAACCCTATACCCTGAACCCTGAACCCTTAAACCCCCTACCCTATACCCTCAACCCAATAACCTCTACCCTCAACCCTAATCCCTCAACCCTCAACCCTCAACCTTAATCCCTCAACCACTATACCCTCTACCCTATACCTTCAACCCCCAACCCTAATTCCTCCACCCTATACTGTCAACCCTCTAACCTCAACCTTAAAGCCTCTACCCTCTACCCTTAAACCCTCTACCCTCTACCCTTAACCCAATATCCTCTACCCTCAACCCTAAACCCTCAACCCTATACCTCTCAATTCTTAGAACCTTTAAACCTTTAACTTTGTACTCCTTTCTACTAATTAACCTCCTTCTACTCCTTAACCTCAACCTCGTGAACCTCTACCATTCACCTCAACCTAATACCTCTACCTCAACCTTAAATCCCTTTAATCCCCAACCTTTAAACCTCGAACCTTTAACCCTTTATGTTCTCCAGGACCTTATAAGATGGATCTTTACCCTTTAATCTCGAGTATCTTTAACCTTTAATGAGATTCTAGAATCCCTTTAACTTTAACCTTTGAACTCTTTACCTCTACTCCTAATCCCATTCTACTCCTCTTATCCCCAACCCACTCCCACCTTTAAACCTTTAATCCCTTAAAATATCTACCCTCAACCATAAAACCTCTACCCTCAACCCTCAACCCTTAAAACCTAAACCCTTAAACCCTCAACCCTCTATCCTCAACCCAATACCCTCTACCCTCAACCCTAATCCCTCAACCCTCAACCCTTAAACCTTAAACCATCAACCCATATACCCTCTACCCCATACATTGGACCCTCAAACCTATACCCTCAAACCTCTACCCTCAACCCTTAACCCTTAAAATCTAAACCCTTAAACACTCTACCCTCTACCATTAACCCAATACCATCTACCCTCAAATCTCAACCATCAACCCTATACCCTCTACCCTTAAACCCTTAAACCCACAGACTCTCCACCCTCAACCCTTAAACCTACACCCTTAAACCCTCTACCCTCTACCCTCAACCCTAATCCATCACCCCTCAATCCTTAAACCCTAAACCCTCAACCCCTATACCCTCTACCCTATACATTGGACCCTCAACCCTAATCCCTCAACACTATACCCTCAACCCTATACACTCAACCTTAAGCCCTCAACCCTCAACCCTTAAACCCTAAACCATTAAACCCTCTACCCTCTACCCTTGACCCAATACCCTCTACCCTCAAACCCTTAAACTCTCTACCCTCAACCCTACACCCTCTACACTCTACCCTCAACCCTTAAAGCCTAAACCCTTAAACCCTCTACCCTCTAACTTCAACCCAATACCCTCCACCCTCAACCCTAATCCCTTAACCCTCAACCCTTAAACCCTAAACCATCAACCCCTATACCCTCTACCCTATACATTGGACCCTCAACAGCAATCCCTCAACCCTATACCCTCAACCCTCCACCATCAACCTTAAAACCTAAATCCTTAAACCTTAAACCCTTAAACCCTCTACCCTCAACCCTCAACCCTCAACCCTATACTCTCTACCCTTAAACCCTTAAAATCTCTACCCTCAACCCTAAATCCTATACCCTCAACCCTCAACCCTTAAAACCTAAGCCCTTAAACCTTCTACCCTCTACCCTCAACCCAATACCCTCTACCCTTAACCCTTAAACTATAAACCCTCAACCCCTATACCTTCTACCCTATACATTAGACCCTCAACCCTAATCCCTCAACCCTATACCCTCAATCCTCTACCCTCAACCTTAAACTCTCAAACCTCAACCCTTAAACCCTAAATCCTGAACCATCTACCCTCTACACTTAACCCAATACCCTCTATCCTCAACCCTCAACCCTATACCCTTTACCATTAAACCCTTAAAGTATCTACCCTCAGACCTACACCCTCTACCCTCAACCCTCAACCCTTAAAACCTAAACTCTTAAAACCTCTACCCACTACCCTCAACCCAATAGCCTCTACCTCCAACCCTAATCCCTCAACCCTCAACCCTTAAACCCTAAACCTTCAACCCATATACCCTCTACCCTATACATTGGACCCTCAACACTAATCTCTTAACCCTATACCCTCAACCTCCCTCAACCCTCCACCCTTAAACCTTAAACCCTTAAACCCTCTACCCAATACCCTCTACCGTCAACCCTAAACCATCAACCCTTAAAACCTTAAACTCTCTACCCTAAACCCTTTTCCCTCAACCCTCAACCCTTAAAACGGAAACCCTTAAACCCTCCACCCTCTACCCTTAACCCAATAACCTCTACCCTCAACCCTAATCCCTCAACCCTAGACCCTCAACCCTTAACCCTTAAACCCTCAACCCTATAGGTCATCAACCCTATACCCTCAATTCTCAAGCATCTACCCTATACATTGGATCCTCAACCTCATCTATCTTTTTCCTTCCCTTCTCTTCTCTCCTCTTCTCTATCTCACTTATCCCTCCATCTCTCCCTCCCTCCATCCATCCCTCTCTACCCTAATCCCTAAAACCTCAATCCCTAAAACCTCAATCCCTAAACTTTCAACTTTCAACCATTAATCCTTCAACCCTCAACCCTTAAACCCTAATCCCTAAACCCTTAAGCCCTTAAACCCTCAACCATCTACCTTCTACACTATACATTAAACCTTGAACCCTCAATTATCAACCATCTACCCTAAAACTTATATACTCAACCCTAATCCCTCAACCCTAATCCATTAAACCCTAAAATTCATCCCTCAAATTTTAAAACCTTAAACCCTCAACCCTTAAATGCTTAAACACTATACACTATACATTAAACCCTCTACCCTATATATATTGGAACCTCAACCCTATAGGTCCTCAACCCTATCCATCTCTCTCTCTCTCTCTATATATATCTATCTCACTTCTCTCTTCCTCCCTAAACTTTTGAACTCTCTACCCTAATCCATCAATCCTACACCCTCAACTCTTAAACCCTTATAGTCTCAACCCTTAATCCTAAACCATCTACCCTCTACCCAATACCCTAAAACCTCAACCCTAATCCCTTAAACCTAAGAAATCAACCCTTAAACCCTTAAAACCTCAACCCTAAACTTTCTACCCTAAACCCTAAATCCTAAACCCTAAACCCTAAACCCCAAACCCTAAACCCTAATCCCTCAAACCGAAGCCCTCAACCCTTAAACCCACTAGCCTAAACCATCAACTTGTAATCCCTAAACCCTTAGTCCCTCAACTATAATCCCTAAACCCTCAACCCTTAAACCCTAAACCCCCAACCCTTAATCCCTCAACCCTAATCCCTCAACCCTCAACCCTTAAACCCTAAGCCCTCAACCCCTATACCCTCTACCCTATACATTTGACCCTCAACAACAATCTATCCTCTACCCTATACATTAAACCCTCAACCCTTAATCCCTCAACCCTCAACCCTTAAACCCTAAACCCTCAACCCCTAAACCCTCAACCCCTATACCCTTTACCCTATACATTGAACCCTCAACCCTAATCCCTTCATCATATACCCTAAAACCTATACCCTAAACCCTCTACTCTACACCCTAAACCCTCAAACCTAAACCCTAAACCCTTAAACCCTCTAACCTCTACCCAATACACTCTACCCTCAACCATAATCTCTCAACCCTATACCCTTAAAACCCAAACCCTATACCCTATACCCTCAATTCTCAACCCTCTACCTTATATATTGGATCTTCAACCCTCATCTCTCTTTGTCCTTCCCTCCTCTTCTCCTATTCTCTCTATCTCACTTCTCCCTCCATCTCTCCCTCCCTCTCTACCTTAATCCCTCAAGCCTATACCCTAAACCCTTAAACCATTAAATACTCAACACTAATTCCTAAACCCTCAACCCTTAAACCCTAAACCCTTAAACCCTCTACCCTCTACCCTCTATCCTCTACCCTCAACCCAATACCCTAAACCCAATACCCTAAACACTCAACCTTAACCCCTCAACCCTTTACAATCACCCCTTAAGCTCTCTACCCTAATCCCTAAATCATCAACCTTAAATCCCTCAATCCTAATCCCTCAACCCTTAAACCCTAAACCCTCAACCCTTAATCCATTGACCCTCAATCCATAAACCCTCAACTGTCAACCCTTAATCCCTCATCGCTCAACCCTTAAACCCTAATCCCTTAACCCTCAACCCTTAAACCCTAATACCTCAACCCTTAACCCTTAAACCCTAATCCCTTAACCCTAAAACCCTTAAACCTTCAACCCTCTACCCTCTACAATATACATTAAACCTTGAACCCTCAATTCTCAACCATCTACCCTATACATTGGATCTTGAACCTTAATCTCTTAACCATATACCCTAAAACCTATATAATCAACCCTATACCCTCAACCATCAACCCCAATCCCTCAACCCTAAACCCTCAACTTCTTAAACTCCTTAAACCTTATCCTGGATAGTGACTTTGATCTGACTGAATCCTGACGAGGAACTTTATCCCCTGATTTCTTAACGATTTTTAACCGATCTTGATCGATCGATTCGATTTTTATTTCGGATTTCGGATTTTGACGATTTTTCGATTTTTCGAGATTGTCTTTTTTCTTGATTCCGGAGTTTTTCTTTTTCCGACTGATTGACTTTTTAAAATTTGATTGATTGACTGGATTTTTGATGATTTTGATTTTTGTTCTGACTTTGATTGAGATCTTTTAAAGTGATTTCGATCATCGAACCGATCCGGACTTTAATTGATAGAAGTCCTCTTTATCGAATCTTTGTCGACCTCTTTATTTACCTTTCTTTGTCGATCCTCGATCCGACCTCGACGATAACTTCTCGCCGATACATACAATCTTACATATATACAAGCATACATACATATGTACATATAATCTTACATACATAGATACATGCATACATATAAGTAGACATATATACATACATGCATACATACATACATACATACACTGATACATACATACACACATACATACATACATGCATACATACATACATACATACAATCGTGCATACATACATACATACATGTCATACAAGCATACAAGCATACAAGCATACAAATATATATACATACATTCAATAGACTAGCATTTAACACAAAGCAAGAAATAATGTGAGCACATTATAATGTGCTCATGTTATTTCTTGCTTTGGAAATCCCCAAGCCTTAGGCTTTTTATTTTCTTTGGAATACCAACCCAAAGGCTTGGAGTACCTTCCCAATGTCCAAAGACGTGTTTTTGCAAATTCTACAATATTTCACATAATTATGTTTGTGTTAAGCATCAGGTTTGAATGTGTTTCAAGGTCGAACAAATCAAACACATGGGTAATGCTAGGCTCTCTCTTAGCTATCTAATGATGTAATTTTTTTCACATTTTAACAATGTTAAGCCTTTGATCTATATTTTCTTTTGTTTTTCTCTATTTTTTTGGTAAAAAACCAATGTTTTGTGTTTTTTTCATTATAAATTAATCGTTCATCAAAATTTCAAATAAATTACATTTTTAGAAAGTAGACTCCATTCTACACATTAAAAAAATAATGATTTTCAATTAGTTTTCAAAATTTATAGGGGTAGCATGGCCAAAATTCTATTTTTCTCGAAGCCTCCACTTTGAAAATTAGTAAAAAATAAAAAATTCATTAAAAAATTATTAAAAAAATGGGCATAAACTACAAACTGTTAGCTAATTTCTCACTGAAGTGATTTTAAAAATACTAAAAAAAAGTTAACCTTTTGAGGGAGCTACAAAAGTTTCTATGTTATGTGTTTTTTACAAAAACAACACCAATTTTTGTGCCCCCCTCTTTTGAACCCCTTAATCTCTACCATTAAAAAAAATAAAAAAAATGGTAGTTTAGAAAGTAGACTCAGAGCACCATGATCCTTGTTTTTGTTGCATCTCAAAATTTTGAGTGTAACTATCCTCAATTTCATCCTCAATTTCATGTCCAAGGTCATTATTTTCTAATTTCAGAAGAAAAAAAGGTGGCCAATTAAGCCCCCTTTTTGGTCCCCCATATTTTTACACTTACCCTGTGAGATATCTATGAAAGATTACATAACCCATCAATGTTGTATGCAAGGCATGTCAAATTGGGAAGAAAGTAAGAAGAAGTTTCAAAGTCAAAGAAAAATATACTATTGGATTGTTGGAGTTGGTGCATACAGACCTTTGTGGTCCTACCAAAGTAAGAAGTCTTTAAGGTGATATGTATTTCATGCTATTGATTGATGATTATTCTAGAATGATATGGGTTACTTTTCTCAAAGAAAAATAAGAGGCTCTAGATAAGTTTAAAGCATTCAAAGTTATGGTTGAGAATGAAATGGACATGAAAATTAGGTGTTTGAGGTTTGAAAGAGGTGGAGAATTCACCTCCAATGATTTTAACAACTTTTGTGAGAAACATGGAATAAAGAGGCATTTATCTACCCATACGACTCCTCAACATAATGGAGTGGTTGAAAGAAATAATATGACTTTTCAGGAAGCTGCAAGATCAATGATGAAAGAGGAAAACGTACCACAAGTCTACTGGAGAGAAGCGATTCTTATTTCTTTCTACATTCTTAATATAGTTCAATCAAGAGAAAATAGTGCAAAGACTCCCTATGAATTGTGGTATGTAAGTATTCCTACTATCAAATACTTTATAGTGTTTGGAAGAAAATGCTACATCAGAAGAGATGAAGAAAACTTAGGAAATTTTGATACAAGATTTGATGAAGGTATCTTCCTTGGACATTCTATAAGAAGCAAAGCTTACAGGTGCTACAACAAGAGGTTGAAGAATATTTTTGAGAGTGCAAGTGTCAAAGTGGATGAATAATTACATGAGAATTATGTGGTGATAGATGGATATGAATCAGATGAGGCCTCTTGTAGAGAAAATGACAAAGATGAAGGTAACGAAAAATAAGTTCAAATTGAAGAGGAAGAAGCTCTAGAAAGGAGCCCTAAGACTCCTAAGTATGTGCAAAAGAATCATTTTGAAGATTAGATCATTGGCGAAAAAAGTAAAGGTGTTTTTACAAGGAGAAAGGCTATTGAAGAATAGGTAGATCTATGTTTACAAGTTCTAAAGTTGAACCTAAAACAATGATTGAAGCATGCAAGGATGAGTATTGGATCAAGGCTATGGAAGAAGAACTAATCAATATTGAGAAAAATCAGGCTTAGGAACTTATCCCAAGACTAGAAAACAAGAATTTGATTGGAACTAAGTGGGTATTCTGAAACAAACTGAATGAGAATGGAGAAGTGGTAAGAAACAAGGTTGGGCTGGTGTGTAAAGTCTACTCACAAGTAGAAGGAATAGATTTTGAGGAAAAAATTGCTCTGATGGAAAGGATAGAAGCTATTAGGATGTTTCTAGCTTTTGCAACACAAATATTTCAAGTTTTATCAAATGGATGTGAAGTCCACTTTCTTGAATGGTGAATTAGAAGAAGTATGCATTGAACAACTAGAAGGATTTTAGTTAGATAGACTAGATATGGTGTGAAAATTGAAGAAAGTATTATGTGGATTGAAGCAAGCTCCCAAAGCTTGGTATGCAAGACTGGATAGGCACTTGATACATCAAGGATTCAATAAATGTATCACAAATAGTAATCTTTATTTCAAAGTTGAAAAAGATCAAATCTTGATTATGGTTGTGTATGTTGATGATATAATCTTTAGAGGAAATAAATATATGTGCAAAAGATTTGTAGAAGAGATGTAGAAAGAGTTTGAGATGTCTATGTTTAGGGAGATGAATTTCTTCCTTGGGATACAAATCAATCAGACAAAGAAAGTTATATTCATTTCACAATCAAAATATATCAAGAAAATGTTGAAGAAGTTTGGGATGGAAGATTCTAAACTAGTATGTACCCCTATGGTTACTGGTTGCAAGCTAAGCAAGAATTATGAATCTCCTAAGGCTGATCAGAGAAAATGTAGATCAATGACTGGAGACTGCTATATCTAACTGCTACTAGAATAGATATCATGCATTTAGTTTGTCTTGAGGCTAGATTTGAAGAAGATCCTAGAGAACCACATGTTGCAACTGTGAGGAGGATATTTAGATAATTGAATGGAACTTTGGAATATGGTTTGTGGTATCCAAACGATACTAGTTTCTCTCTAAGTGCTTATATAGATATTGATTGGATAGGTTGTGTGTATGACATGAAAAGTACAGGTGGTGGTGCATTCTTTCTTGGATTCAAATTGGTGTCTTGTATTTAAGAAAGAAACAAGATTCAATAACTTTATCTAATACAAAGACAAAATACATTGCAATAGCATATTGTTGCACACAGGTGTTGTGGATGAGGAAAACCTTGAAAGATATCAGAATGGTATATGATGAACCAATTTATATCTTTTGTGATAACACAAGTGTTATTAACATTTCAAATAATTCAGTGATGCGCTCAAGGAAAAAACATATCTCAATCTGGTATCACTTTTTGAGAGAGAAGGTTGCAGAGAATGAAGTGGAGCTTGAGTATGTGCATACAAAGGATTAGGTTGTTGATATATTCACTAAGGGGTATGCGTACGATCATGATGGGCCAAAAAGTAGCAATATGATGGGTATGTGTCTAGGGTATGTGGTTGATGACCTTTTTTTACCAAAAATTGATGAAACAAAAAGGGTTTAGAAGGAGATTCTCAGCTTTCCACCAATATAAATTATGCTTTACTTTGAATTTAATAAATTTATTATTCATTTCTATTTGAATTATGACTAAAGTCTTGATTGATAGGCTGATTGAAAAACATCTATAGCTTTAAAGCGGTATCACATTTTGAATGAAACATGTGTCACATTCTATGCTTCACATACTATAGGATTAAAAACATTGAATTTCATGAAGTTTTGACCAAGTTAAGGTGGTGACATACATTTTTTATATTTTTAAAAGTTGTAATAAAAATTCATAATTAATTATTTACTTGGAATTTTTTTAAAAAAAAATATGCATCACTTGAGGACACTAGGCCCTCTACTTATATCTAAAATATTATAAAAAAAATCATTTCATTGTGGTTAGAGATTGGTTAGACAAACACCTACTTCTTATTTTCCACTGGAATTGAAGTCTTCTTGCATTGAAATTTCAAATTTTCACCAAATAGATTTTTAAAAATAAAAAATAAACCAATTAGTTTAGAAACTACATTCAATTTTCTCTGATTCTATTCTTACATATTTTTTTGAAATAATATAGATAACTTATTCAAATTTTTACGTCAATTTGCTTAACTCTTATTTTTCTAAATTTTTTGCCACTAAGGGCCTGTTTTTTCCATGATGATCCTGCACATACCCTAAGGCTCTTTCTAAGTATACTTTTGAGTATCTCCAAGAGAAGCTAGGGGTTATTACCCCTCCTTTGAAGTAGATGCATAAGGATATGAATTAGTTGAGTGGATTTCAAGATTCATTCTTTGCTATGGACTGATGTTGGAGGCTACCTCTCAGGGGGAGTAGGTAGTGACATTGTTGGTTGTTGTAGTCAGGGGGAGTAAGTATTGGTTGGTGTTGTCATTTTTTAGATATGTGCAGTGATTGCTAGTTTATATAGTCTATTATGTGCTCCTAAGGGGGATTATGTAGAGCGATAAAAAGAGAAGGTAGTTGTAGAGTAGTTGTTGTCCTTTATAGGTATTTCCCTTGAGAGAGAGAAAGTATGTATGTTTAATGACAAAGGGGTAAAAAGATGCAAATGTGTCGCCCTTTGCCATTGATGTCAAAGGGGGAGAGAGGAAGCAATGTGAAAAAGGATCAGTTGAGAAAGGGGAGAGAGAATAATGTGAGAAGCTGAGGGAGAGAAAGTAAAAGAAAGAAAGAGAAAGAGTTAATATGGAGTAGTATGTTGCTGATTAGAGTTGTTATGTTTTGTTGTTGATGGTTTTTCATATCATGTGTTGTCATCAATGACAAAGGGGAAGATTGTTGCAAGAATGAGTAGTTGGTGTTGTCATTGATGTCAAAATTCTTATGTTTGTTTTTCCATTCATGTCAACTAGTGATGATTGAGAAGTTGTGATGATGCTTTGATTAGTTTCATTATGTTGTCATTAGTAAGTGCTACTGGTGTCAACATCTAGTGTTTCTTTGATAAGCATTTGTTTATGGATGTATAGTTGATTTGAAATGTTGTAGTTGGTATAGTGGTGATGAGTAAGCATTTAAGATGATGAGTATGTGTCTCTGGTGCTTGGTTTCCAAGTGCTTTTGAGAAAATTTGAATAAAATAGGAAATAGTGTGTTGTAGAGGTGTTTTGGTATACAGATTGGTGTTCTAGTTTTTCTCCGTGGAATTTCTCCTATCTTGAATATTTTCTTTTTTGGTTTGGATATGTTGATCAGAGGTGTTCATAGATGTTATATCCATAATTCCTTGGTCTAGATCATTGTGCAAAGAAAGTTGTGTTCACCAATGTGTGAACTGTGTATTGCAGTGTTGTTTGGGAGAAATAGTTTTTCTCCGCATTTCTTTGCATTTCTTCATAGTTTAGTTTTTGATCTTGTAGTTCTAGAAGTGTTCTTATAAGGTTAATATCTATCTTCAGTTGAATTTTTTCATGGTTTTCTTCTCTACAAGGTGATTTCTTGAGTTGCAGTGTGTGGAAGATTATTTGGGTGAATAGGATGAATTTGTACTTCAAGTGGAAGTTGTTGTGAAGGAAATTGTTGGATTTCAGGGTGTTTTTAGAATATTTTAGATTGTGTTCAAGTGTTGTGTGTGGTCAAAAAGTCATCTTTGGATTTGAGGAAGCATGTACTTAAAATTTTAATGGTGTTTACACAAGTTCAACTAACATTGGTTGTTTACACTAATTATGGATTTTCTTTGGTGATTTTGGAAGCATGGCATGGCGTGTTTGAGTATATATATTTGGGTCGAAGTTAAGGTGTGATGTGGTCTGCCTTCATTCCCTTCCACTGCAAAAATGTTTTAATGTCGATCTAATTTTAATTTGCATGGTTGAGGTGCATAGCCGACCTTGAAGAATGTTTTCAAGGTTGAAGAAGGTATAAATAAGTGTTGTGTTGATGGAGGATTTGGGTGTGTAGTGTGCAATGCAAATTGCAGAGTTGTGAGTTGGAAATTTTTGAAGCATAGTGTGATCTTTAATGAGTTAAACTACTAGAAGCAATGACCAGAAGGTGTCTACAATCTTCATAAAGATTGAGAATATGTTGGTGATGTTGTGAGATGGATTTTTCACTGTAACATTCTTATTTTCTTCTTTTCTATGATCTGGCAGTGAGCCCTTCTTTCTTTTGGGTAGTGAGCCCTATAGTAGTTAGTCAATTGTATTTGGTGTTGCAATTACTTTATATTGTGAGATAATCCTCACTATGGTTTTTTCATTTTTGGATTTTCCATGTAAATCTAGTGTTCTATTGTGTATGGTGTTGATATGTTTTAGCTTGTGTTATTTGCTTTCATGCTAAATCAGTTTAAAAGATTAAGGATTAATTAAGTTGATGTGGATCTAAATTTTTTAGACGATCTTGAAGTTTTAATGTACAACTAATTCACCCCACCCTCTCAATTTTCTTGTTCATTCAACATTTCCACCCCTCCACCCACTTATCTCTCTTTAGGTAGGAAGAGGTAAGATGAAAATGAGAGGTAATGAGAGATACAAGGAGAGGTATGGAAGGAGGAAGAGGTACGTAGAGAGAGAGATAGTGAGTAGATAGGTGTTTCCTAAATCTTGAGGGTATGTGCAAGATCATGAAGGGCCAAAAGTGGTGATATGTAAGTGATATGATGGCCCATGTGGTTGACGACTTGTTTTTTACCCAAAATTGAGCAAACGAAAAGGGTTTTTAAAGGAGATTCTCAGCCTTCCACCAATATAAATTATGCTTTACTTTGAATTTAATAAATAATTATTATTCATTTTCTATTTGAATTATGACTAAAGTCCCGATTGATAGGCCGATTGTAAAAAATCTATAGCTTTCAAACGATGTCACATTTTTTGAATTATATGAAATATGTGTCACATTCTATGCTTTGCATACTATAGGATTAAAAAAAAATGAATTTCATGAAGTTCTGACCAAGTTAAGGTGGTCAGACATACAAGTTTTTATATTTTTTAAAAGTTGTAATAAAAAAATCATAATTAATTATTTACTTGGAAAAAAATTACAAAAAAATATGCATCGCATCGGGACATGAATCTTCTACTTATATCTAAAATATTATAAAAAAATATCATAATTTTATTGTGATAGGGTGGTTAGATAGACACCTACTTCTTCTTTTTTCCTTGAAATTTAAGTACTATTGCATTGAAATTTCAAATTTTCACCAAATAGATTTTATTTTTTTAAATAAACCTAGTAGTTTAGAAACTACATATTCAATTTTCTATAGATTCTATTCTTAGATATTTTTGAAATAATATAGATAACTTTTTCATTTTTTTATGCCAAGTTGCCTAACTCTAATTTTTCTAAATTTTTTGCCACTTAAGGGTCTACTTTTTCCATGATGATCCTATACATACCCTTGAGTTTTGACATAATTATTGAAGTTTTCCTATTTTGTAAATATCCAATGACCTCTTGCTCTATTCCTTACTATTTTACGTGTTCTTTACTTTTTCGTCCTTTGGTCAATTTTTATAACCTTATAAGCCCACAAACATGTACTCACAACCTACCTTTTTACTAACTTGGTTGTTTAGTCTCAAGATCTAAATTCTTTTTGGCATCAGTCTTTCAACCATTTGTTAGTACCTTTTCAAATACTACACAAGTTTTATAACTTACTTGTCTTTCAAAAAATATCTTCACAAAATTTTTCCCTTAATAAGAGTAGGATTTTCATAAGTTGTGAGAATTCTTGTCATAACCAATGCTTATTTCCTAACTAATTCTAGTTTCAATGAAGTTTTGAGAATTTTTGTCCAAGGTGTGCTCTAATGAAGGAAAACATGCAAATAAATGCAAGATATGTGAGGCAAGTTTGGTTAAAAGTTCTAACATTATCAGGATGGGTATGTCTTGGGATCATCATGGAAAAAACAAGGCCCTTAAGTGGCAAAAATTAGAAAAATCAGTGTTAGGAAACTTGAGTAAAAATTTGAATAATTTATCTATATTATTTCAAAAATATGTAAGAATAGAATCTGTAGAAAATTGAATGTAGTTTCTAAACTACGGGTTTATATAAAATAAATAAAATCTATTTGGTGAAAATTTGAAATTTCAATCTCATTAGTACTTAAATTTTAGGGAAAAATAAAGTAGATTAATGCATAAAGCCCTAACTTAATAAAATGAATAATATTGTTTATAATTTTTATATATATAAGTAGAAGACTCATGTCAATGTGATGCCTATTTTGTAATTTTTTCAAGTAAATAATTAATTATGAATTTTTTATTACAGCTTTTAAAAATATTAAGCTTGTATGTCTAACCACCTTAACTTGGTCAAAACTTCAGAAATTAATTTTTTTTTTTTTTAATCCTATAGTATGTGAATCATAGAATGTCAACACAGATTCAAAAAATGTGATACTATTAAAAGTTATAGATGTTTTCAATCAATCAATCAGGGACTTTAGTATAATTAAATAGAAAAGAATAAATAATAATATTATTAAATTCAAATTAAGAATAATTTATATTGGTGGAAATTTGAGAATCTCCTCCAAAACCCTGTTTCATTAATTTTGGGTAGTAGCATACCTTACAAATGCCCATAATATTGCCACTTTTTAGCCTATCATGATCTGCACATACCAGGGCTCTCCCAACAAAGCTCTTGAAAGTGATTTAACTATCTGACCTTGTCAAGTACATTAAGGTCGTCTGGTATTGGTGCCAAGTGGCCCATTTGTCAGGCATTAAATTTTGTCAGTACTGAAGTGGGTGAAATAAATACTCGATCGTATGGGATTAAGGTGTTATTTAATACATAATTATTCTTTTTGGGAAATGCAATTATAGAAGTAGGAAAGAACAGATACACAGTTAGCACTTGAAGAAGAAGTTTGAGCTGAAGTTGGTGGCATATCACTGGGCAAGTGATACTCCTTAATCTTTTCCTGGTAATTGAAGATTAATTTTTCTGCAAAGGTAGCATGTTGAATTCTCTTTAGGTTGAGGTGAATATTTGGGAGAAAATGAGATAAAAATGCTTGGGATATGAGCATTTGGATGGATTAGATAGTTCTCTACTTGAAATAGGGGATACAAGGTTAGGGCATATGAATTTGGATGATTTTAGAGAGAGAATTCATAAACCATAAAGAGACCCTATCACTTAGAGGGTTAGGGAAAGTGGCTTTTTGGATGGTGTCACTTTTTTCATAGCAGCACAATGTACAAAGCTTGTGCTAGAATGTATATCTCGCTACAAACTTGAAACAAGGAAAATTTGAACTGAAGATAACAACTTATTAGTAACCTTGGATAGGGCCACTATCAACAGATGCTTCAAATCACCAGAAAGGGAGATATACTCTCATTTTAATTTTACCCTATCTCAATGTCACTTTTCATAAAAGAATAGGTATTATTGGAATTGCATCACAAAGGAATGGTTTGACCCTCCAAGGGAAGGAAAATCCCAGCTCCCTAAGAAGATGCATAAATCTCATTTTAGAGATGAATTTTTAGACATTATTGTGTTGCTGCACAGGGTGAAAGGGAGTGTGAATTCCCATGACTTTGAAGAATATATGTATTTCTTCATCCAAGTTAAATCTACACCGGCCAACAATATTTGGATTGGTATACCATAATTAGTGACCAATTGAATGACATGATAAAAAAAAATTCTATTAATATTAATGGGTCTTTCTACATGTCTTCTTATCTTTTCTACATAGATTAGCTTGTACAAGACCTTGGATTGGTTTAAACGCCATGGAACA
Source organism: Sequoia sempervirens (assembly GCA_007258455.2). Classification (NCBI taxonomy): domain Eukaryota; kingdom Viridiplantae; phylum Streptophyta; class Pinopsida; order Cupressales; family Cupressaceae; genus Sequoia; species Sequoia sempervirens. The sequence goes on from VDFB02155951.1 coordinate 19,893, forward strand.
TTTTGAAAAGAAAATTCAAATATATGACAATTACCCTGATCTACAACTTGAGAAGAGCTATACAAATTTCTTAAGGGTGAATGATGTGTTTACTATGAAATTAGTCAAAGTACTACAAGGTGACCTAGGTCAGAGGGTATTTCCTGAAGCCTTTCAGTTGGTTACCAAGTATGGTATCCTCTTCATCCAGTTTTAAAGGTTCACATATCTGAGGGTTGGATTTGATGACTTTCCCCTTAAGCAGGGCAGGTATGTAGAAGACAAATTTATCTTAATAGAAGTTTGTCGCCAGGTCACTAAGGTGAACAAGAGGTGTGTAGGAAGGAAGAAGGTTGGAATTCCATTTCCAATTGTCTTGGGGTATTATGAAAGAAAATCTCACTCAAATGCTCTTAATATAAAGAGAGTTATCATGAAGTTTACTTTTGATACCAATATTTATGGGGAAATGATGTCAATGACAATGAAGTAAGAAGGAGAGATTGAACAACACTTACCTTGGTACATATATTTAATTTCAAGCTAGGATGGAATATAAGGGGAGTGCATGATGGTGACTCTGATTTGGTTGACCCAACTTATATTAATTAAATATAATGCAAACCTTGCAGCCTATATATTAGAATATTGAAGAAGTTGGGTACATTAATGTTAGAATTGCAATAGTCTTGAAGAGAACTCAAATGTGGCTTTCTAGGAAAAAGGGGCCCCACCCAAACATAAGAGAGGAGCTCGAGAATAGGTTGGTGCTAGTCATGCAAGCACAATTCCTTCTATGCCAACAAAACCAACAACACAAAGCACATCCTTTCCAACTAATAGTGGAAATGGAGATGATCCTCCTAAGAAAGACAAGGGTCTCAAAAAAATCGTGTGGTGGGGGCCCTCTCCTTGACAACATAACTAAAGAACAATTAGAAGATGAAGTTGAGAAATAGTTAGGAGGAGGTAATCAGGATCATGAAGTTGATAGACAATGTTTGGAAACTCATATCCAACAACTTGATCAACCTTAGGGTAGGATAGAGGAAAGCATACAAAAAGGTTAGGCTTCAATCTCTTTTCCTTCAAGTACACACAATGCAATGAAAAATCCTCTTCTTAATAGAGCCCTTCACTTTTCAACACCTGAAACTTCTCAAAGTCCTGATGCTACCCTATCAACACCATCCAAGTTGGAAAATTCCCTTTCCAAGAAGAGAAAATTGGTTTCTATTACTTTTCCAGAAGAAGAAGTAGTAGGGAAACTTTTACAAAACCCCCCAAAGTAAAGAAATTGAAAACTACATATAGATTAATGGAAGATGAAGCTTCGAGACATTTGATTATGGAAGTTGTTAAGCCTTCAGTGCAAAAGGATCCTAATCAGGTTACCATAGCAGACTACAATGTAACTAAAGTGGATTTAGGTCCACCTAGTAGGAATGGAGACATTCACAATTTTCCAAGTCATAGCTTCTAAGTTGGTGGAGAGAAGAAAAAAAGATAAACAAGATAAGGATGAGTTAAAGAAGTTGGTAGAACTCCTTTCAAAATTTCTTATAACTTTAACAGATCCCTCTCCCCAAACTTTTATCCAAGAAAGTTTTACTTTGGATCCTAACTCTACTATGGGGAAGACCATGATGAGTATAATTCAAAAGGACAGTTATTATGGCAAGGTCACCTAGAGTTAGGTACCAGATATTAAGATAAAAGGGCCTCCTTTAATTGAGAAATTAAAAAAGGTATACAATGAGTTTTTATTACTAAGAAATCTAATCAAGTTTTGAGTTGGTTAATTGTAAATAGGATGAGACACATTGGTTGCAGATTGATCATAAGTTGGTTGAAATCATTGTCATGGGTATGGAAAAGGTTTCTTTTGAAAAAATATTTCATTCAATGATGATTCTCAAATTTTTATGTGGAGAACAAGTATAGTGTGGAAGATGGAAATCATAAAATCAAATTTCCTAGAGCAAACAAAGTTGATGAAATAATGCAGCTACCTCAACAATAATTTTACCAAGAATTTTTTTGATTTTGGATGTTAGTTAATGAAAGTTGACAACCAAGGACTTGCTACACTTGAGGAGTTGAAAAATGGGTTCTTAAAGATGGTTGACACTTTATCAAAAGAATCTAGATATTTGATAAAGAGGTGTTAAAGAAGCTGGCTAGAATTGATTAAACATTATCATGGCATGAAGATTCTCTTATTCTTATTACATGCAAAATAGATATCATTCATGTCACCAAAGCTACATGGTAGTTGAGAACAAGGAACATAATTGTCCCACAACAAATAATTTTTTTTGTCATTGTGATGGCCTTGAAGGATTATCAAGTACGTGTGGCAACTACTCAACAAATACCACATGAAGGAGAAGTTCCTACTACTTCACATACCCAGCCACCCCAACAATAGATGTTTATTAGTTTCTCTAGTTTTTTCTTTTGTTTAATGATAATTAAACTTGATTACTTTGATTCTTGCAAGAATCAGTTACTTTAAGTTATTTCAATACTTTAGTGATAGTTACGTTTCAAAACTATAAATATGTTTTATTTTGACATTGTGGGGGTCCAAAAAATTTGACCCCCCTTGCACTATGATGCATTCATGAGTGAGAATTGATCATAATCAAAGGATCAATTTTGTAGTTTAATATTTTTTTATGAATGTTTATTGTCTATGTGCAATGGATTCATGAATAGAATGCTAATATTTATAAATAAGTCTATGAGATTAGATAAGCATTTTAATATTCCTTCCCTGTGAGGATGTGTTGCTTTGTGGTGTCTTATTCATTTATTTATAGTTCAAATGTTAATTTGCAAGTGAGTTGAATCAACAATCTCTTAATAATATGGTTTTTGAGCTATGATATTACTTGTTTTCTAATCCAATTTATAGCATTAAATTTTTCTTTATTTTTAAAGCATTTTCCTATCAAATTTGTTTTCATGGATATGGAGAAAACTCTGTGGTTAAGCACACTTGAGTTGGAGTAGTATTGGGATGGGTGACCTCTCGGGGAGGCCCAATTTTCACCTTTGTGGGCATCACCTAGATGCAATGACTACTAAGTGGACCATTCATTATCATGAGAGATGGGTTCTTGTGAATCACTACTCATGAAACATGGGTTAATGAGTTTGAATCATAAAACTACACGATTGAATCCTAATAGAAATATCACAATTTGACATGTCATGGAAAATACATCCTACTTATCAATTAATGAGCTAAAGGGGCTATATAGTGAATGATTCATAAGGAACACCACTTGTTGAAGGTTTTCCAAATGGAATTGCAAGCTAAGTGGGCTTATCCTTGGAGAAAAATTTGTTGTTAAGCGCGCTTGAGTTGGAGTAGTACTGGGATAGGTGACCTCCCAGGAAGGCCCAATGCTTCACCTCTGTCAACATCACCTAGATCCAATGAGTGCTAAGTGGATCATTCATTATCATGAGAGATGGGTTCTTGTGAACCACTACTCATGAAACATGGGTCAATGATTTTCACTCATAAAACTACATGGTTGAATCTTGATAGAAATATCACAATTTCACATGTTGTGGAAAATACCTCCTACTTATCAATTGATGAGATAAAGGGGATCTATAGTGAATGGTTCATAAGGTAGACCACTTGTTGAAGATTTTGTAAATGGGGTTGCAAGCTAAGTGGGCTTAGCCTTGGAGAAAGCTTTGTGGTTAAGTGTGCTTGAGTTGGAGTAGTACTGGGAAGGGTGACCTCCTAGGAAGGCTCGGTGCTTCACCTCTATGAGCATCACCTAGATGCAATGAGTTCTAAATGGACCATTCATTATCATGAGAGATGGGTTCTTGTGAACCACTACTCATGAAACATGGGTCAACGAGTTTGACTCATAAAACTACATTGTTGAATCCTGATAGAAATATCACAATTTGACATGCTGTGGAAAATACCTCCTACTTATCACCTATTTATATAATAAATAATGTCTTGAATGAGAAATTTAGTATAAAAATAAATAAACATAAGACTGAATAGATGCTACATTTCAAATTAGATGTATTTCATCTTGATATGTAATTAAACAAAAGTATGAAATTATCAAAAAAAAAAAATTCATAAAGGACATCTTTCATTCACAAGCATCATTATATGGGAACATAATATCAAGATCAAGGATCTAACTAGCTCTACCTTGGTCATGGAGAACTAATGAAACACCACTTATTTTCATATACTAGCCTCATCTTCCTTGTTTATTTGAAATTTTGAATGAGGAACCATTGTGTGTTGTGTTCTTAATTGTGGCCAACTTGTGATTTCTTAGTATATGTGTGATTGACATCCATATAAACTATCTTCTTGTTTATACGTGTGGTCCATAGGGTTTAACATGGCTGTGTGGTTTTGATTACCATTGGAATTTAGCATTGGAATCATGTCAATGTATCATGAAGTTTCACATTAGGATCTCATAGCTCTCTATGGCTTTATACTACTATATAATGTTATATTTGAGAAAAATAGAATATTGAATATGTTGTAATCATACACTTAGATTGTCATCATATTAAAGTTTGTTCTATTCATTTTTTATATTCTAGTAGTGCTTTGTAATCACATAATCATTATTATTTGTCTTGAAATCATACTTTGAGTAGTTATGAAAGTATCATTATTTGAAAGTCATAACTATGCTATTTATATGCATAATATGTACTCATATTGGAATGTGATTTATAAATTTTGTTTATGCTTTATTATGATGTTAGAGAAATTTAAATTCATTGATGGATTTTTATTATATTTGACTTTAAAGTGTTAGTGGATTCGTATAAAATTTGAAGTTTTCTTGTCATATTATTGTTATCATTTATCTACATGAAAACTGAGGGAATTCACCATATTTTGAATGTAATTAAATTTAGAATCTTAAATATTATACTTAAAACATATTGCATTCCATCCTTTAAGACCATTAGTCAGTAGCTGAAAAATTGAGAAAGTTTTAAAAATCTTTTAAACCAATTGCATTTGGTACTTATAGGACTAAGTTAGCCCACGACGGAAGAATAACGTGCTAAATATACAAAGGAAACTTTTTTTTTTTTATGAATAGGCATTCTATCTATATTAATATAAAAGATAGAAATACATATTCATAAAAACAAATGGGAGGTAAAAAGGCACACCTCGAGAGTCACATGGGTTAAACCCAGAAGTCCAAAGTCACATGGACCAAACCCAAAAAGTAGAAAATATTACAATCACAAAATAAAAGGCCATTAGACAGCTATTGCAGTGTCGGCAGAGGGCGGCGGGTCCCTGTCATCCGATTTTTTCCCCATACATCAGCAAAATTTAAAGTAACATTAGGGAGAGCCCAACCATCAAAACTTTTTAAGAATGGTATTCACATTACTTTCAATATTTTGTTTTAAAATCGGCAAACACAATCAAATTGATTGATCACTCACCTTTTTCGTTTTAAATTAATGTCTACAACAGCTACTATTTTGTATTCTATCGACGAATACTTTGAAGTCTTATCTTGTGAAGGTTAAAAATTAAAAAAAAAACATACTTACACGTGAAGATTTTGAAATCTTTATTTGTGAAAACTCATTACCGACTCTGTGTGGGGTCGATGACATTGACGCGATAACCTAGATTCCGAAACATTTATCTTAAACAATATGAGATAGTGATACGTCTAAATTCGGTGACCACTACTATCGACGATTAAAGCTGACCATTGATGGATGTAGTTTGATTTTCCAGGCAATCGGGTGTTGTCAAATGTGCCTTCTGTCTGCTTATAAGTAGTGCGGAACCTGCTAGTATGGATTTCTTCCTCTATATAAACCAACCATACAAATTAAAGTTTGTGTATTGAGAACTGCATCTATGTGTGAAGAGGAAGATAGAAAGTGGTATTGCGTCGGTTCAACCCATTCAACAGTATTCTTTTTCAGTTGATTGGGTCGAGCCGATCCAATATCACGTTTCATCTCTCTTTTCAAGGTCTTTGAAGATCCATTGCTTTTTTCTGCTATTTTACAGATTAGCAGGCTCTCATATGCCTTTTCCTACCGGCTGAAATCCATAAACAGCCAATAGGTTTTGTTTGTTGTTTGGGTTTTTAATTATTTTTCATTGTACTGGCTGTTTGTGGTCCTCTTCTTCTATATCTGGTATTTTCTGTATGAATTGATGTCAGTGAATTTGTCATATGTCATTTTCATTATTTACTTCTATTTATTCGTTTCTGATAAGCATTATTTACTTCTATTTATTCGTTTCTGATAAGCAATTTTTTGAGATGATGTGATTTACTGAGTATTTAGTTTGATTTATGTTGCTGATAAAGAACTGCCATTGCAGATAGGTTTGATAACTGTGGGAATGGCAATCACGGTAAAGGAGAACAATCATGGAAATGGAATATGTTAAGCCCTCTATTCAGGGCAGCTTGGCTTCCAAAGCTGTATTCATGATTCCAATGGAAAAACATTTCTATATGTTTTTTGGGTTTAGTTTTCATCTCAAATCCATGAAAGTTGTTTATTGGCAAAAGGTTTTATTTTATGTAATTCGTTGACATTATGTCAAGTTCTTATGGTAATGAGTATTTATAAGAATATTGATTTAAAGAATGATTTTTTTTAATAATTTTTGTTTTGTTTTTGTTGTATTATCACACATATATTTATATATTTATGTATATATTTTATGTATTGGTTGGATAAGCGTGTAGTCTTTTTCAACAATGTTCATCCCAATGAAACATGAATCTAGATTTGTAGGATTTTGTTGAGATAAGTCATAAGAAAAATACAGCTACTATTTTGTAACCTCAAAATGTGTGATCTTGACAGTAAAGTAGGTCATAAAAATTTTTAGAGGTGATTAATTCCAAGAATAAAATTTGTCCTATAATATGTCACTCATTATCTTCAATCACAACTTCAAATGCAATTTTATATTTTTTAATTTGCTATTTATGATGTTCTTCTTTTTCAAATACAATTATCTTTGTGACATGTTATGTAAATGATTCTCACAAATATCTCAAGAGATACCAATTTGTGAGTGATGTTATTCTTTTATTTAATTTATTGCTATTCTTGGTGGGTACCCAATGAATTCCAATAATTTTGTTTATGCTTCGATTGCTCCATAATTTGTAAATGTCCAAATATAAGAACAATACCATATGTATTATATTTCTTGGATACTAGATGATTGAGTTGTATTTTATCCTTTAGTCATGGTCCTCTACAAGCATTTCCAACTAATATATGAGGGCTCAAATGTTGATTTACTATTGTTATTCATTACCATATTGGACTTAATTTGGTATCACTACTTTCTAATGTCAAACATCTAAAACAAAATTGAGGAGACATATTATTGATAAACATTATAATTCACAAGAAAAATAAATCATAAAAGAGTTACGATAATCCAAATATTTTTATGCTCCAAAGAGATAATTAATAAAGATTTACATCTAATGCTATCCTTGCATCGACTATAATTCAAACTATGTTTTCTAATTTTGCATTCCTAAGCAAACTAATATGATACAATTTTTTAACTCAAACCTATAAAAACTATTAGCAATTTACATACTCTCCTCTAGTATATGATATAAAAGGCCCATGTCTATGTCTAATCAATAATATTACAATTCAGAATATAATGTAAAAAGAAAAAGAAAATACTTCATATACTTTTTTGGATTATGAGAGATAATAAATAACATATACTTTAATAATATATACTTTGAGAAATCTAAAATTGTATATAGGTGCTCAACTAAAGTTAAATGTTTGGGTTACAAGACACCAAGGAGAAAATTTAACTCCACGCCTGTGATGTAAAAATTATCTACAAAGCTCATACTTTTCTTAGCTAGTAGTTTGGGTTTCCTTGGAGTTGTGAGATATGACAAAATTATAGGTGTTTGATTCTTATTAGACTTGGTATTATTGAATATTATAATTATTATGGTGTTCACTATCTTCAAAGAATCAAAACTAGTATTGGTGATAATCAAATCAACCTTGAAATCTTGTGTAGATAATAGTATGTGTTTTCAAGTAGGATAATCAATAATAACATGGGCTTAAATGCAAGGGGAACTACCATGTTATGATATTCCTTATCATAAATTAAAGTGCTTTTCATCTCTTATGAACATGTACTTTTGTTGAGAATATATGTGATAGAAGCAAAGGATGGTACAAGTGACTAGTGGAGATAATCTTAGCTAGCATGTCACGTTTTTACTCAAAAATTAACTTATTCTATAATGCATTGCAAGGATACATGGGTAAAAGCATAAACACTTGTCACACTTTTGACTAATTAAATAGTTATGAGAAGAGTAGTTTCACCCTAAATAGTTTTAGGCGAAATAATTTCACCCAAAACTATGTGGCCTATACATGATAGATAAGGTTTTTGGTGAAACCCTTTCGCTTGAAACAAAAAAACAAAAAAAATTCCTTGGTTGATTTAAAATCTGACTCAATTTACATGTATGTTTTCAAGTGAAAGGGTTTTAGGAAAAAAGGTTTCGATCAAAACCTTTTCACCTGAAACTGTCTATGTGGCATCTTTGTTGGTAACCACCTCATCTTTTTATAGAAATTTTTGAAACATTCCACTTGAACATGATATTCCTTTAGTCAAAATAATTTAAAAAATAAAAATAAAAATACCCTTTTGTAGAGCTCGAAGTCAAGAATCCAATTTTTTTTCATACTTTGATTAGTTTTAATATGATTTTTATTTTAAATAATGCAAGTAAGTTGTTAAAATAGAAAATGAGGCTGATTAGAAATTTAAAAAATACTAAAACATATGAAAAAAAGAAACAAAGCAACCTAAGATCGCCCAAGCAACAAGAATAGACTTTGTTGTTCTAATGATTCCTTCTAAAACTAGTCAACTTCCTTTCAACATAGTGGATCAAATGAAGAAAGCTAATTTGAATGTTACTATGTGGGAGGCTCTATCCATTCTATCACAAAGGGATTTCCCACAACAGGATTTAAAGGAACATGAATAGATGGGTGATGAATATGAAAAAGAGTAGACTACTCCATCAAGTAGCCTAGTGCAACCCAAAGAATAATGGAACTCTAGCAAAATTAGTAAGCCAACTTCCTTCTACCTTTCTCTAATTATATCAAATCATATAGTGTATAACTATATGAAATATTCTGGGTCTAGTAGTTGTGTTATGCCTAAGGTGATTGTTGATCTCCTTAGTATCAAATATGAACTTGTGTCAAAAGGAACTTCTTATAGTTACATGGCACTGCTATCAGAACAATGTGAGTAATTAAGAATTTGAAATTGACCTTGCATGCATGCCCTGGCTGTCATGTGTTGCAAGATATCTCAGTCATAGACCTCCCTACTCATTTTTCCATTTGTTTGTCTAGATATTTCACTGCTAAGACACCTATCTTCTAATTGGTCTCACATGTTATTTAGAACGAGGTATGGTACTAAAGTGACCATTAGGTTTGAGCCCATAACAAAGGATCATATAGAGCCTTACACTTCTAGTCCCATAAACATGAACTACACATTGCATAATCAAAAGGAGGAGTGTTCTATTCATGAGATTATCACTCCTATAGAGGAGGTGCCTAATTATTTGTTGGATGAATGGGGCAATACTTTTTAATTTGACCCACTTACCATAGCTGAAGTGGAGGAGATTAGTCTTGGAACCTATTGCATTCATGAAGAAAATGCTCTTATCCTCAATCTCATAAAATATCAAGAGGATCTAGGGGGATTGTGGTAGATGTTTTTTGATCCAGTTCTAGAAACAAAAATGGTTTCAGTGCTAGTTTAGTATTGGTATCTCCAAGTAATGAGAAGTATTCTTTCTCTTTTAGGCTTTATTTTAGTTGCACTAACAATGTGGTTGAGTATGAAGAACTCATCCAAGGTCTCCAACTTGCACAAAAAAGGAACATCAAGTTGTTACAAGTATTTGGTGATAGTGAATTGGTTGTTCATTAGGTCAAAACTCAAAGCTCAACCAAGAACAATCTACTCAAATCAGGTATAAACATAGGGTTTGGGATTTGATTGAAGGCTTTGAGGGTTTTAACATTCAAACAACTTTGAGAAATCAAAATAAGAGTGTTGATAAACTTATAGTAGTTGGTGCTCAATTTGACATACCAACATAAATTGCAAGCAAAAAGGAACAAAATATTAGGCTTATTGTGAGGCTTGATGTCCCAGATGATCAAGATCATTGGAAATTATCTGAAAATGACCAACAGATAGTGAATTTTCTACAAGAATAGGTACAATTTTCTAAAAGAAACCAATCCAAACTATAGAATCAGTATGGTGATCAGATTGTATAGTTGAGTAGCAACAAGCTACCAAATACTCTCATCACCTTGGAGGGTATCTTCAACCTTGATGATTAACTAAAACAGAAAAGGATGAACTTAGCTGCAAAGATGGGTGACTTCAAGCCAATTGAGCTTGTACAGGGAAAGTCCTTGAACATGGGAAAGGTATGCTCTATTATTGAACATGAAGTTTTCATATATCTTTGCAATATATGCAATGATGTAGTTTCTTGAACTTATGAAGACCTAAATGGTTTTGACACAATCCTTTCCCAACATACCATTGAATTAGATCTAGATGCCAAGCCTATAAGGAAAAAATAAAGGCCTATAAATCCTAAGATTGAGCCTTTGATGAGAAAAGAGTTAACCAAATTGATTGAGGCTAAAATCATATTTCCCATCAAGCATCTTCATGAGTGGAAAATATTCTCCCTGTAAGAAAAAAGAATGGGGAAATCAAACTTTGTATAGATTTTAGAGACCTAAATAGAGCCTCCCTAAAGGATCATTATCCCCTCCCCTCCATGGAGTAGATTTTGCAAAGAGTTAGTGGGTCAAAAAAAATTCTTTCTTGGATGGTTACTCGGGCTATAATCAAATTTTGACGTCCAAAAATTTGATCAACATAAGATGACATTTACTTCAAAGTGGGGCACCTATGCTTATTGTAAAATGACTTTTGATCTAACCAATGCATGTGCCACTTTTCAAAGGGCCATGGATATGGCATTTCAAGGTGTGTTCAGACAGTTTTTTTTTTGGTCTGCTTGGATGATATCACAATGTTTTCAAAATGTGCAAGAGACCATTTTAGATGTCTTGAGCAAGTTTTTCAAAAATGCAGGGAATATGGTATTCTCTAAATCCAAATAAATGTGTCTTTTCCACTAACAAGGGAAAACGTCTTGAACACATTATTTTAAAGGATAGATTGGTCAGTGATCCTGCAAGGGTAAAGTCTATCTTGGCCATCCCACTCCCTAGTCACAAGAATAGATTACTGAGTTTCTTGGGCACAATTAACTTTGTGAGGAGGTTCATTCAAAATCTTGCTACTTTATTAAAACCTCTTACTTCCATGCTCAAGAAAAACATGGTATTCAAATGGACCAAGGAAGGTAAGGATATTTTTGAGGCTATCAAGCAAGAAATTTCTCAAGCTCCTACCCTTGTCAATCCTAATTATGACAAGGATTTCATTCTTTATACCATTGGAGGTGAAGCAAGTTTATTAGCTATTCTAACCTAGCTAAATAAAGATAATTTGGAGTAGCTCATTACTTTCTTTAGTGAAGAGCTTACAAATTATGAGGTGAAGTACAACTATGTTGAAAAGCAAGCTCTTGCTACTTGGTGGAACCTACAAAATCCATGATCATTTTGAAATGCTAAGGTCTTTGAGGTTTTGAAATTCCTCAATTGTATTTGAGTTAGGGTTCTAAATTTGCATAGTAGGGCTTAAACCCTCTTAAAACCCTAATTGTTCCATGCCTTAATCTTTTCTTCTTTTCACTTATTGACCTGTTATACCCAGTCCCCAGTTGATTAAGTTATAACTCATGTATATTAGGTGATCATGTTTTAACTAGCCCCCCCTTTCCTTGTTGGTAAAAGCCCTATTCAAATATTTGATCAATGGTATTATGTCCCTAGGTCAAAAATAATAATTTTTCTCGAGTCTTATTTACCTAGGCCCAACCCTTTTCAAGTCATAATGTTAAGGCACAAGTCTTATAATCCTTTTAAGTTGTGTAGGTGTTCAAATTTAATTTTCCCCTACCAGCCAGTGGGAGACCCACATGGGGATTCACATTTTATGTAGGGTAGTAGGTGGCCACCACATGGCGATCCCTTATTCATCACATTATCCTTTCATATCACATTTTTCTTCCAAGTTGATGACCACTTTGTGTGATGGGTAACGTTTGTAGATCAATGATTAGCAATGAAGAATGACAATCCAATGGTCATTGCTAGCCTTCAATGCATCATGATTATGTTCCAGAGCGGCAAGGACCTTCACGTGATGTGCAATGGGTGGAGTATGATATCAACATTGATAGGTGGTAGTAGCCTGCTATCCCACGGTGATATGTTGGATCCCAGGTTAAGCCTAGCGGGGGAGCGGGTAGGTGACATGTGTCATGGTGGGGCTTGATACTTAGATTGTTGGTTATGGTTTGATGGCCCAAGTTTGATAGAGCGATCTGATGATCATCACATGCATCATTTGTATCATTGTTTTGAATGATGTCATGCCAGGTTAGGGTGTGATAGTCATGTGGGTTGCGATGAGGACTTCAATGGCTCAGATGAAAAGATAGAAATCCAATGGCTATCGCATGTGGTTTTTGCATCATAATTTAATATGGAGAGGATAGTGTTCAATGTGTGATGTGCGATGGGGAGGTATATGCTGAGGAATTGTCCAACTGTTGCACCCAAGAGGAAGAACCCACACAAATTTCCAAAGAATCTGGAATAGGATTTCTCAAATCTATTTCCACACAAATACAAGCAAAATTTATTACCTTCATATCATGTGTTTGCTAAGAAGGGCCTACTAGTTTCCTGAGCAACAAAGCAACTATATGTAGAATCTCATTCTGCCAAAATTCAACCAGGAACTTGGGGAGATGCACCTAGATAGGAGCACAATTTGGAAGCTCCTCTAAAGGGTTGAATCCCATATGCCATGGTTTGATAAACAAGCCAATCTGATTATGAAAATAAGGACCTCCCTTGAAAGCTCTGTTGTGATCAGCCATGCAGTTATAGTTAAAAATGACCATAAAAAATTGTTGGCCAACAAGATCACCTCCATTTCACCCTTAGGGTTCCATGTCCATCTGGCCCAATACTCCAAAAAGAGGAGAGAAACTCACATCCCCATGAACTTGCATAATAAAGCATGATTTGAATAATATGCAACATCATCTGCAATGGACTTAGGTTGAATCACCAAAACTAGTCTATCTCGACACCTCTCTAGACATCCATTATTTTCGGGATATGAGGACTTCTAGATGAAGCCATCCCCTCCACCTCAAAGCCTTAAACACAAAATTACTCTTGTCAAGACACTTAGATGAAGACGAGGAGTTTGCCTGCAAAGATGCTCGAAAATCCATATTGCTCTTAAATCTTATCGTTTCTCCTAATGCCATACCAACAAGGACATAGGCACGAGATCCTCCTTATACCTCCCCAAGCCCCAAACACCATACACCAAAACTAGACAACAAAATATTGCAAAGAAAAGGAAAACATAGTATGAAACAACCCCCCCCCCCAACCCCGATCATGATTAAAACCCACTCCTACAACTAGAAACCAGCGCTTACCCTTGTTCTGCCCCCCACACCTGCATGCAACCACTTCCCAGAACATGCAGCCCTCGGTCTGTTACAAATCGCAAGACTACAAGCAACAGACCAATGTGAACGACATCCTATACTGATTTATATCTTTATCAAACTTTATGCATTCATCAATTATAAAACTTAATACAATTCTTCTTATCTACATTTCCAACATTTAAATTACTGCTACAATATTTTAGGTATAAACATCACAATCACTTAATCTATATACTAGTATATATACATTTTATTGACTAGGCTCAAGTTTATTTTCCTTTCACAATAATATAATAGTTGTAATCCAACATTCAGAAAAATAAAATAAAACATAACTTCATAAATACTTTTGCTTGGTGAACATAATGTAAGTTAATAAACAATTGCACCACTTTTGATAGGTACTCATAACATCACAAGCATTTAGGGTAAATGGGAGGTGCGCATTAAGCACGTGGTAGACTTTTGAAAAAGGAGAGGAATGCATTTGACTCCTTTAAGCGATCCCCAATAAATTACCAGAGTCCCCCGCGACCGTTCCTTCCAGATAACGATGACTGCTATTTGTGCACGTTTCCATCAAACCTTATATTTTATTCCACTTTATCTTGTGAGTCATAGGTTTTAGAAATTCTGGTACCCCCGATATGATGGGGCGGCGACCTCATGTCTGCCATGTCTCTATGGACTCTCTTATCACTGAATATATGCGCCTTATCTAATTACAGCTGTTGCACAGATTCTGGAAAGAAAAACCGCCTTTTCTCTTTCCTCCGCTAAAACCACTGGTATTTAGATTATCAGTATATATATAGCCAGTCGGTGCGAGAGTCTTCCTTAATGAGAAAGATTTGAGAAAATATTTTGAAGTAGAGAGAGGGCGTAATGTTGGTTCGGTTCAGCCGGTCTTGTTTCACCATGATCAGGTCGAGCCGAACCAATATTATCCCTTCTCCATTCTATCTTCACCCGATATGCATCTCTTTCTTTTTCTTTCTTTTTTTTCAGTTGAAATCATGGAAGCGATTTGTTGTTTGAAGTATTTTATATGAATTGTACTGCGTTATCGGTTCAATTAATTTGTCTGTTATCACTTTTGAAATGTTTTGTTATTTTTACAGAAGTATTTGTTTTCCGCTTCTTATATGCTTACTGCTTACAGTGTTATTTGGATTATCTTTCCAGTCTTTTGTGTTTTTGAGTTATTGTTTTGAATCCTTCACTATTTAAAATCAAATGGAAATGGTACAAACTCAATATCCTTTTAATCAAGTCACATCTTTAAGTCAGATTGTATTGGCAACATAATGAAAGGGGAAAATAATTGATACTGTGATTAGTTTAATAAATTTAATTATAAAAACTTAGTTATAGAATATTGTAATAATTTTTATTATTCTGATTATTATTAATATATTAATATTATAGTTTTGTAATGTTTTGTTTTTGTAATTTGGGTGTTGTTTCTTATTTGTAATGTTTTGTTTTCTGTTCAACGTTGTTCTGTTTGATTGTTCTTGTTGTCGGGTTGTGCTTATTGTCCTGCTTGGTGTTCTTTGTTGTCGGGTTGTGCTTATTGCTCTATCTTTCTCCTTGTACAAGGGTTAGGACCCTTCCAAAACCCTGCTTTTCTAATAAGAAATATATTAATATCATAAAATAATTAATATATTACAATCATAAAATGAGATAAGAATTCTAGTTTAAAAAAGTAATGAAAAAATCGTTCTAAATTAGAGATTCAATTCATTGTGAACTACCCATTTTATTCATTTTTTTAAAATTATATTATTAACAATCTAAAGTTCTTAGGTTCAAATGTAGGCTATGAAAAATTTATTTATTGTGGAATTAATTAGCCTTTAAATTATAAGTTTACATATTTATATGCTACTTCCTATTCATCTAAGAGAAGAGATATATAGATAGAGGTTTTGAGGAAAAAACATTGAGGGAGGTGTTCAAAGGAAAGTAATTTTGGAATTTGAGAGGCATGAAGAAAGGGTTTGAGCTGCCTCTTTTCTTTTTGGGTAAGGTAGGGTATTGTATGTATGTTACTCATTGTGATGATAATGAGAAGTTTTAATGCTTATGTAAATACAAGCTATTATTCAACTTTTCTTTATGTTGTACATTCATTCTATGTTTATTTGTTAGATTTGTAAGTGTTTTGAAGAAAGATAAAATATTTGATCTTGAATCCATGCACCTTAGGTGAGATTTTTAAGATTGTTGTCTATAACAGGGTAGTGCTCATATGTTTTATGTCTAATCAATAAGAGCAACGTACAAAAGCAGGGTGAAGAATATCAACATTTGGTATGCCAACACTAAACATTGATCATTAAGATTTAATTATTATATAAATATAATTAATTAAAATATTATATATATATATATATATATATATATATATATATATATATATAATATATTACTATAAAATAGGCCAGTTTGCATATTTATATGATGCTTTCTATTTATTTGAGAGAAGGGATTTATAGAGAGGCTATGATGGAAAATCTTAGAGAGAGGATTTAAGAGGAAATTCTAGTTTTTAAATTTGAGAAGTAAGAACAGGGGTTTGACTTGTCACCTTGTTTGAGCAAGGAAGGTTATTGTCTATGTGTTGTTTATTGTGATGTTAATGAGAAGCTTATATTTTTGTGTAAATCTAAGTTATTGTTCAACTTTTTCTTTGTATTCCATATTTGTTGTATGTCTCTTTGGTTAGAATTGTAGGTATTTTCATCTTAGAGCAAACTATATTAAATTTATAATCCCTGTACCTTAGATGCAACTATTGTTTTGAAACAATTGTCAATGAAAAATAGATGTTTAACAAATAAAATTGAAATACAAAATGTAAATGATTAAATACTTTTTTAGATATCTAATTTATATTTAACCAACACAATCTTTATAATTGAAAAAATTAAAAATATATTTTGAAAATACTTAATTTTAAAAATTAAAACTTACTAATTCTTTATCATATAATACATATACAAATGTAATAAATATTCATTTAATTTTAAAAATTAATAAATTATAAATAAATATTAAATAACCATAGCCCTGTACCTTCTTAAATATTCTTCACATATTCTCACGGACAAAATATTTTATACTAATAGCTTGCTGGGGCATGCTTGATCCAAACGTCGTTTGTGGTCCATATCAAATAAATTTGATCTATGATTTGTGATTGGGATTTCCCCTATTCTTGACCTCCCCTCATATTTGAGGAGAAAATACATTTGGTGATTGCAAGGTAAATCTAGGAATTTGCATGGCAACTTCCTAACAAGGGCACTTTTGAGAAGCTTAACATAATCTGTACAAAACTATTTTTAATGATGGACGATAGCCAACCATGAAATAAAAAAGATGATCTTAAATATGGGGAAATGAGTGAGCCAAAAATTAGAATGAAATATTAAAAATCCCCACTCGGTCAACATTTATGAGGATTTCACACAGATCTCTTTTCAAAAAATAGCAGACATAGCTCCCTCAGCCAGAAAAGGACATAATTGATGCCACCAAATACATTGCTTAAAAATGATCTCTTTATAACTAAAAGCCACAAGTTTGTGTATGGTTATCCAACGGAAGCATATGAGAAACGTCCAATGAAATGGACAAATCGTCCTCAAGAAAATAAAACTATTTGATTTGTAATGCCAAAAATAACCATAGGAAAACATCTAGTAATGATTTTATAAAGATAAACGTGGGACAGGGTTTTCTTCATTGATGAAAACATTATTCTGATAGTAAAGCTAATAACAACTAACGCTTCAAGTTTACTCAGTTAGGACTGGCTTGCCGACTGTTGGTTCCCCCACAGGGGATTAGTCTTGCTTCCACTTGCCCCAACTACCCAAGATACGGGTTGCTGGACTATTGGGCGGGTCGCGGGGATACTTGTCATTAACAAAAAAGAAGAAGAAGAAGCTAATAACAACTAATTAGCCTTTTGTGGTATGAATATATGCTGTGTAAAAATGGCCTCAAAGAATGGTTAATCTAATTATATAATAATTTAAAAGCATGCATCTATAGATGTTCAAAGATATTTAAGAAATAGTCATAAATTCTTTGGGTATAAAGTTTAGGATTAGATATAATACAAAGGGAAAATGTAATTTTTTTAATTTTCTTTTTACTAATTCATAAATATGAAGGATAATCCTTATATTGTTTAACAATTATGATATTTTACTCAAAACTATTTTGAATATATCTTTAAATTTTTGTTATGTGTAAGAAATTGAAATTAAAAGTGTAATACTAACATTTGCAATATTCAAATTATATAATTACATAAAAAATAAAATGAAATACACACATAGAGTAGTATCACCCTAGGGAAACCTAAAAGATGGAAAACACTAGCAAGAATGAGCTAGATGCTCCTCAAGCCATTGTCATCTAGTCTAGTACATTGCATTAAGTATAACAAATGTATACACAATCCATCAACATGTTTGCATGGCCTATAAACTATACAATAGTTAGTCCACCTTAAAACCTTACTCCATAGTGCTAAATCCTACAAATTTGACCTTACAAAAGAAATACAAGAGCTATGATTATTTTAATTGTGGATGATGCTTTTATTACATTTTGAATATGGAAAAAAAAAAACTGTAAAACCATATAATTTTGAAATGTATGCACACATGTAGGGAAAACTCAGTGGCCAATGCTTAGGCAAAAGCAGAAAAACTAGAAAAGATCAACTTGACTCCATGCACACCGGATGATGCTGAAGAAAGCCCGATAGAGTTAGAATCCCTTAATAGAATGCTAATATCTACTAAGAAGAGTTGGGAGAATGGCAAGTCAACATGGCAAGGTATTCTCAAGGAGCTTCAAGGCTCACCTTCCTCTGGGTAATACTTTTTCAAGTTTACACATTGTTGAGACAAACTCCTAAGGGGGAGTGAGGAATTTTTTCTTTATATATATATATATATATATATATATTTTGGATTGCCCTTTGTCAAAGGGGGAGAGAATGTCATCAAGAGAAAAGGGGAGAGTATGTTGCACATAGGAGGTTTGTGTATTCTTTTGGCACATGTTGCCATCAATGACAAAGGGGGAGATTGTTGGAAGAATGAAGAAGAACATCTCATTATGTAGCTTTTGTGTTGTCATTGATGTCACCATGATATACATGAGTTATAATTGCATCACCATAAGTTCAAGCTTAATCCAGTATTTAAAACCGGTATGTAGAAATAATTATTATCCTCTGGTATTTTGGTCTGCATATGCAGTTCAGATAAGATTTATCCCTGCGGTTCATATATGATGTACACTGTATATATATATATACATCTATGCTCCTGATTGCAGATGGTTTTGATCTTTATATCAGAAGTCATGAATGATATAAGGTTGATTGGTACAATGTTGACAGGTTGAATCACAAACTGGCATAAGCATTTTGGTTTGCAATCCTCCAATAATGAATAGCATAACTTGCGGTTTTGGGAAATGGTCTTTGGATGTTAGAAGTTTGTATATTCAAATTTTCATGTGCACAAGTGCCCGTATGACAAGTTGGCATCACTTAGTTGTTGTATTTTTTTATTAGGCCTATCCCTAGTCGACCTAATCAATAGTTGATGTTATAATGAATTAATTTTGTGTTGTGAATGTATTTGTGACCTATCTTAGGTCCATGCTGACATATTGTAGCGTACCACATGCTTGAATTATTTTTGGAAAATTTTTGTACAAGCTTGAAGCTAACAGTTAATCTTTTTGGTGAATAAGGGTTGCATCAAATTAGGACGACCTAATTGATGCTTGCGGATGAGTCAGATATATATATTGGACATTTTTTGAGATTGAAAGTGATAGATAAGTATGTGAAGATTAATCAAGGTGAATACATATCTACTAGTATGCGAGTTTATCAGAAGAAGTGTGTAAAGTAAGTTTACTGAGCATCAAAGGAATTGAATCAACACTTGTTAGGTGTAACTTTATCAGTTCATTTTATGGTTGTAAGCCATTTCTACATTGTATCTTTGTAGGTAGTAAGCCTCCCATTTTTGGACAGTGAGTCCTAGCAGTGAGCCACCCTTTGTAATATCTTATAACTAGTTATATTATATTGTGAGCTAATTCTCACCATGGTTTTTCCCATTTTGGGTTTTCCACATTAAAATCCTGGTGTTCATGTGAACATGTGTGTTTTTATGTTTTGTTAATTCTCTTACTCATTCTTACTGTTATATGCATTGGATTATTTGGATGGTGTATGTTCAATAAGTTTAAGAAGATATTGATTCACCCCCCCCTCTTAGTATCTTGGGTGTTCAACAATTGAATGAATTATTTGACTATCATGTTGCTATATAGTATATATATATATTTATGTATATATGTATGTATATATGTATATATATATACATATATATATATATATATGTGTATATATACATATATGTGTATATATATACATATATATGTGTGTGTGTGCATATATATATTAAATGTATATATATGTATATACATATATATATCTATGTATATACATATATATATGTATATATATAATATATATATGTATATATGTATATATATATACATATATATATATATATATGTATATATATATCGATGGCTACCCATCATAGTCTTGTTTTGGCTCAGAGAAGAGGGTATAGGAAGATTTGGTTGGAGGGTGATTCTCTAAACATTATTAATAATTTAAAGAATATATCTCCCCTGTCTTGGACAATTGAGGCCTTGATCAAGGATTCCATTAAAATTATTAAATCTTTTGATAATGTCTATATTTCCCATATTTTAAGAGAGGGAAATAAGTTAGCTCATTTATTCACTAACTTTGATGTTAGAGATTGTAAGGTCTGGGATTTAAATGACCCCATTCCTTATGAGGCCATGACTATTGTTATAAATGAGAGTTAATTTATTCTTTAAGGTGTGCACATCCTTGCTCATGTGGTTGAATGTCATTAGTAAGGATGTTATGGTTATGATTTTGAGGAAATGTTGTCATATGGCATAGAGTTCAAATTCATTATGGTATGTATGTCATGTGGCTGCCTTCGCATAAATTGTGGGTGTTAGTCACATATGCTTCCAGAGTCTTCTGTTGGATAATTTGGTTTTGGGTGGTGTCTGTTGCTTCCTTCTAAGTTTCTTGTTGAGTGCTTGGTCTCTATTTTCTATCATGGGTGGGGATAGAAATCAAGCAGAGCCTAGATCCTGTGATACTGCTAAGATGAGAAAGGAGGTGTGGGGGATTTTAGAAAAGGGTGGTCTGACTCCCTTCATGGAGAAACTGCATGGAAATAATCCTCAGGTTACTGAATTGGTTGAGAAAGGGTGGAAAGGGAGAACCCTGGACTTGGGTGGTAGGGAAATTGTGGTGGATGAGAAATTCATAGCCCAGATTACTGGCCTTGCAATTAAGGGTATGAAAGTGTATAGAGATAAGAAAGAATCACAGGCCGTAATGCCCCTTTTCTTTAAGAAGAATGATATTGATGACTTGAAGCCCACGAAGAGTGGTGTGTATCTAAGGAGTTCCCTGAAAGCTCTCTGGCGGGATGTTGTCAAAGAAATCATGAGGTATGTAACCCTGGAAAGAAGATACACGGCCATTAACAATTACCATTTTCTATTGCTTAACCATTTTAGGAACAAGAAATGGGTGTCATTTCCCTATTATTTGTTGGTGTCGATGGACTATGAGATTAAAGAGCATAGGAAGAATCCCAAAAACCCTGTCTTGCATTCGGGTTTGATTCTTTTGATTTATGAACATGTGAAAGCTCATGATGTCCATAAAACTCTTGTTTCTCTAAAGGATATTTCTGCTAAAGCTAGGGAGGGTTATGAAACTGAGTCGAGTGAGGAAAGGTCTTCTAAGAAACTGAGGAAGAGGAGGCTTATTTTAAACAAATAATCTGAGTTGAATAGGGATGATGATGTTCAATATGTCCCAGATTCGTATGCCTCTTTGGAGGAGGGCCCCATATCCCCTATTTAGGGTAAATATGGGAAAAGGAAAATGGATGAGGAAGCAGGTTATATGACTAGTAGTGATGATGCAGGGGTGATTGTTCATTCTAATGGGGGAAGACAAAAAATTTCTTTATGGGGAAGCTTTTTCTCCTCCCCCTGCATCTAGACATGTGCAAGACCCTGAGGTGGGAAGCCAGAAGATAAGGGTTTTGAAACCTGGTCAACACATGGAGAAGGATGTCCCTCTCTCTCTAGCTGGTGGCTTCCATGGTGATTATGTTCTAAGTGCTATCATAGGGTTTTCGAAGCAGGAGAAGGTTAGATTTGTGGGTGGTGAATAGGTTGCAGGAACTAATAAAGAGGATGTAGATAGGATTCATAAGAGGAAGGCTGTTGTGGACCAAATTGCCAATTCCATTCGCAGGACGAAGTCTCCTATCCCTGCTGGTAAAGGTAAGGATGCTTCTGTTGATAAGGTTCATGAGAGTTCTTTTGAAGAGGACGTTGTTGTGGGAAATCACATTGAAAATTTTGATAGGGGGGATCTTTCTGATGTGTTCGGATCGGCCCGTAACAGTGTCAATGTGCTTTTTAAACTGTTTAAATGGTTCTTTCATCATGAGATCAATAGGACCAATGTTTGTATTAGAAGTATTGCTTGCAAGGCTGAGGACCCTTCGATCCAAATCCAAATTGATAATTTAATGGCTGGTCTCAATACTATTGTTGATATTGTGGCGAAGGAAACCATCAATCTGAAACAGAGTATGGAGGGAAGAATGCTATCCCTTGAGGAGAAAATTGATAAAATTTGGAATGTGGTTATGAAGAGTGGAGAAGCCCCTAAAGTCTTGACTATGTCAGACTATGCAAGGGCTTTCTCCCCTAATAAGAGAAAGGAAATTTTGTCTGCAGATGTTATGGTTGTTGAGGGTAAGTTGATGGTGGAGGATGTTGTTGTTAAGGGTGTTGCTAAAGGCTATGTTTTGAGCTGTGAGGTAAAAAATGGTGGGCCTAGGGTTAGGACTAGAAATAGATTGAAAAATCAGGTTGGGGCCTCCCGTATTGAAGTTTCTAATACTAGGGTTAAGGGATAGAAGCTTGCTGCTAGTGAGATGGAAGCTGTTGAAATTCTGAACAATATGTAATGGTGTTTGCGAGTTTTTTGGCTATTTTTTGGCTAGTGGTTTGTTGACTTTGGATTGATGGTTGTTTAATGATGTTCCTTTTTTGTTTCAACTGTTCCTTTTTGTAAAAGGTTCTGGGCCCCTTCAAAACCCATCTTTGCATTAAAATTATCATATATATATATAGATATATAATTTATATATCTTCATTATATATATATATAAATTTAATGCTAGATAACACATATATATATATATATATAGCATTAAATTTTTATATATATCATATATATTTAATCTTCATATATGTATATATATTTATATGTTAATATATATATATATATATATATATATATATATATATATATATATGTTTATATATATATATATCAAACATTGATATATATATAATCTAATTAATATATATATGAAGATTATATATATGTATGAACCAATTAGTATTATATGTGAATATATGTGACAACAATGATAAATGATATATGATATATATATATATATATATCAATATTGAAGAATGATTTTGTGTATATATATTACTATGGTAATATTATAGCAAACATATATAATAACATATATATATATATATATATAGTGGATGCATTATAAATGTGGGTGCAACCATAAATAAAAGTATGACATGATAAAAGTGAACATATAGAAGAATGCTTAACTCACGTAGGGAGTGGAATAGTTTGAAGGAATATTTAAATGTTGCAAGTACATATAGTGCATGAGTAAAGCGCTTAGGTTAAAGTCACAAACATTTAAAATAAAATTCCCATTATATTATGCTACCTTGCATAATATATCTAAAGCACTTTGATCGAGTCCAAGTCAGCAAAATGAACCAGTTCATTGAGCCTTTGACCAGTGTGTGGATAGGATGGATTAGTGTGCAGTTGTAGTTGTTTAAAGTGACTAACATGCAAAGTATTTGAAGGACGTTTTATATACTTTGAGGATGATTATCATTGGTAATGATAAACTAAGTCATAGGCCAAAGTATGATATAATTGTGACTGTATTCTTTAGTCACATTATGCTCTTCATGTCTATGTATGAAGAGTTTATAATCTACAAACAATGAGTAGTCATTAAGTCGATGAAAGGTGAAAGACTATGTTAATGCCTTTTGTGGGAAACCCGTGGACTTGGTAAAATCTAAATGCCTTGCCATCAAACATCAAGCAACACTTGTTAAAGGCATGTAGGGTAATGCATAATAGGTCGATGACTTTATCAAACCAATTTAACTATGTGAATCAACTCACACCAAGACTTAGTCGATGCAAGCTTGGTGTCACATATTTGATATTGACTATTTCAGATATGAAGGAAACGACACCAACACCTAAAGTGAATATTGATTCTTTGATTCTTTGGCACCACCTTTGATTCCTTTTACCTATAGATGTCCATTTTGAAATGAAAACCAAATTCAGTCATGTGTTGATTTGAATTAGTCTCCAATTATTGTCAATCAACAAGGTTGATCTATAGCCTATTTTAGCTAAGTATATGCTTACTTGTTCACCACCTTTTAGTTGTGATATATGTGTTGTTATGCGTGCTAGCTGCTATTAGAACTCATGCCTAAACTATAGGCTGAGTAGTTACCAAATGTCGTATAAATAGTGGAGTTAGTTCACTTGTTTGGGATGCATTCCTTAAGCAAGTTTCTGAATTCTATTTACATTCCTATTTGCATTATTCTAACTAATACAGTGAGTGAGAGCTTTGAGCATTAGAGAGATTTTATTATTATTTTGAGAGAAGGATTTTCCAACAAGTGAGATATTGGTTATTGAGACTTTGTTAGAGGATTGACACTAGGCTAGATGTTATTCTAGAAGTGTTGTGATTGCAACTAGTTGATTAGAAAGCTTATCACAGGCATGAGGATAATCTTCCTTTATTTTCATTAGTTTTGAAAGATTTATTCTTTTCTTTTTTTAAGTCTATTATGGTTACATACATTTAGAGAAAATTATTGTTTACTTTGTAAGAAAGTAGAAGCTACATATATTGTTCTGAAATATTTGTAATTACTCCATAATAGGAGGATTATGTTTATCATAACTATTACATACTAGATATGAATAAACATGGGAAGGATAAGGCTGATTCATAGCTTTAAACCCTTTTAGTCAAAGACGTGATACTCTTGAATGGAATCATCTATTGTTATGACAACTCTTCGATTGAGGCCATGCATTGTGTTTGTATTAATCCATGGTAGGACAAATGCTTTTCATAGGTATTAATATTATACTAGATATGATTATCAAACATGGGCAGCTTAAGGGATGCTCATAGCTAAATATTTAATTATGCTAGTTGGCTAGTAGGTTACTCTTGGGATTTTTATCTAGTGAAGGGAGGGAACTAGTACTTTCTTAATGAGTTGTGTTACCTTAGGTTGTGTTAAAGATATAGGTTATCCTAGGGAGTAGCTTTCCCGTAGAGAGGGATTTCCTAAGCATAGATATAATGGCCTTAAGTCAAAATGAGCTTGCTATAGTGTAAGTGAATGGTAGACCTTCTCTTGAAGTATTAAGTGAATACTTTGGCCAAAGTAGTGTGATTTCTTGAGGCTCTACTATTTGTTCACCGTGTCCATTTAAATGCATGAGGGTTACCTAGCGTAGGTCATAAATCCTAGTCATGTAGAACACAACAGTAAGCTCGGAGTGGTATGTTGTACGAGGTTACCCAACCAATCTCTTCGTTGAAGGGTAGGGCCATCTATCATTGATAGATGTGCGAGGGACCTCATATGAGTCTGTGGTTGGCGAAAAGGTACTTGAGTGATGATTCTCCTCCTCAATAGGTGATAAGAGAATAATGTTTTGAAAGGTGGATTCCTAGACCATCTATTCTTATGCTCCAAAGCTCGATGGAGTTGTGTTTGTAATTGTGTACATTCTTGGAATATTGTAATTTGTGCAATTATTATATTGGAATGGAATCCTTATTGAATATTGTATGACATCTTTGTTCAATAAGATAACTATGTTTTGGGAAGATTTGTATAATTACTTTGGATTGTAATGACAAATTGGAATTTATGTTATTTCAATTATGCATGCAATCTACATTATTGGAAGAAATTTTTTTATTGTTGTGTCATGGTGTTATGATTTATTCACTCAAGGTGAAAACATTGGAAATTTTATTGTGAAGAACATCAGGGTTGTTACAAACAAATCCCCTATCCAAATCTCTCGTAAACTCTACCCAATAAGAATATGAGTAGACAAGCAAGGCTTGGTGTAGACTAAGGGTAATATGAGTAGACAAAGGACTTGGGAATGAACCCCATAGGCTTAAGCATTTTTTTTAATCCATGCCTAGTCATACATTATGTAGTGTAGAAAAATGTACTTTATATTTTCACACTTTTTTTGGGTCCCCTCAATTAAATTGGACTTAATTATGCCTTAATAAGCCCTATTTTACATCTACAAGCCTAATAAATTACATTTTCTAAAGGTGATACCCAATGTAGCAATTAATGCCAACACATAATGCATTACCTTGAGTAGTGTGTGTTCCAAGAATAGGGACCTAAGACCCATTCACCCATGGGTGAATGGGTCCTCCCTAATCCTTTGAACCCATTCTTAAAAACATGTTTTTAGAGATATTTTTATAATCCCAAATTCAAATTTCAATGTTGGCTTGTAATGTTTAACTTTCGGGAAATTAAGGATAGATACCTATAAATACAAGGTTATTTTATCAAATCAAGTCTAAGTTCTATTAGATTTTTGAGAGATCAATTCTAAAAGAAAATATTATTGTCAAGAGCATTCAAGGGAAGATTTATCTTTCATCTATAACAACAATTAAGATCTCAAGCATCATGTTAAAGTCTTTTACAATCATGCATGTTTTTGGAACTAACATTGTCATGTAGGTTTCAAGCATTCAAGCATCTATTCAAGTCATCAAATCAAAATACAATTCAAGCCATTTCATGCAAGTTTCAATTCTTCAAGGATCCCCATTCAAGGGTTTTAAATGAAGGGTTTGGTGAGTTGCAACATAGCAATTTTTCATTCATCATTTCTTTCATGTCTCATTGTTTCATTTCAAGGTTTAATTACCAAAATAGGCTTTGACCAAGGCAAACTCCCATCCACCAAAAACAAACAATTTTTCTCCTCTTGTGTATATGCAGGTTCATAGGTTGAAGAAAAGTTGAAGATCTCAAAAGAGCAATTTTGCAAAGTTGCATTTGTTGTCACCTTTGTTGTCAAGCCACGAAAAACTAGATCTCAAATTTATTTCCAGCTTTCCAATAGTGAGATTTGAGAGAGTTCGGAGTGTAGAAAAAAGGCCTAAGGACTGTAAAATTATATTTTAAACCTTTGCATGTAGATCCATTCACCTATAGGTGAATGAGTGAAGGGAAATTTGACTCATCCTAGAAAGAGTATCTAGGATCAGTAAGTGTCTTCGTTAACATTAATTCCTTCTGATTGCCTCAAAAACATGTACTACTATGCCATAAAGTGGAATTAGGCATAGTTTATTTCCCACCATTAATCCTTGAGGAAATTTCATGAAATTTCAGATCATGCAAGATCAACCAGTTTCAACAATCATGCATTGAACATATTCGATAAATAGAATCATTAAACATGAAAGATAGAATAAAAGACATGAACAAAAATATTTATGCGGGGAAAACCCTTTCACGTGAAAAACCCCACCCTCCAAAAGCATATATCCATTGTATTATTCAGCAACCAAATATACATAGTTACAATACAATTGCAGACTCTAAGCCTTTACATGGTGATTTACATCTTGTTCCATTTGGAGAAAATCCAATAACATAACCCCTCTGAATTCAATATATCCTCACTTCTTATAGTTCCAATGCACTACAACATTACATACAAACTACTCAAGTGTTACAAGAAAACCATCATTCCAACTTCTATAATGATCGAACAGTCATAACCTCAATCTTGTCGAGTCCAAACTTGAACCATTGCAGGGTTGCACTAATCCTTCACCACACCACCAATTACCATAGTTCCACACTATACCACTCCACTGCAACCCATCTAAATGACTATTGCAGGGTCACATGTTATCGCTATACCACAAACTCTCTCATCTGACTGTTGCGGGGTTATGAATTATGACTCCTCTCGCACTATTACACTTCTTTTGACGGACTGTCACATGATGGTGGGTTACCTACTACCATATTGTAGGCTCCCTTGTATGAATTTCATAGGATGGCAAGTTACCTACTGCCAACCTGCCAACACTAGCCTAAACCTTTGCGATACTACAGTGTACAAGATTGAACTTTTACCACCAACCTGCTAGCTATTGTTATACCATAGTCCTAATGAAACAACTACCATGGGGTGGCGAGTAGCGTAGGTTTCCTGCAATACCACAAGCTCTAGCTTAGACTTCCATAGTACTATGGTGTAGAATATTTCAACTCAGCTAAGTGTTTTCTTGATTCTCAAGAGCCTTAACTAGTAAGTTTGAGACACCTATTTCTCAACAATGTGTCCTAGATAGCCTTCAAAAATTATATTTTGGTGATAGGTACACATCAATTTTCCATTTACAAATCTACCAGAAATTTGTGGCTTTTCTTTGTATTATGCTTTAAATTGATGATTCAAGTTTGAATGGAAATAATTGAGTTGATTTACTATTTTTATTTTTTCTCCCAAAAGTGTTGTTCAAGATGATACCCTTGTCCTCAACCATAAGGAAACCAGTAGATTCCCTCATTGAGTTGACTCGTGTAAGGGTTGTAAGTCAATTCGTTGTGGGGATCTCATTTCCTAATGAAAATAGGAAGATAGGTTCATCACCCCCATTTCCCCATTCCATAATATTAGAGAAAACCCTATTTTTCTATGTTTCATTTTGGTGAACCCTATTTTTACTTTTGATATCCTATCACCCCTATTTTTTCTATATTTCATTTTGGTGAACCTGACTTTGTACAACAAAATTCTAAAAATTGGAGTCTATTTCAACCCTAGGGTATGTGCAGGATCATGATGGGCCAAAAAGTGGCGATATGATGGGTATTTGTAGGGTATGTGGCTGATGACTTTTTTTTTACACAAAATTAATGAAAAAGGGTTTTAAAGGAGATTCTCATTTCCACCAATATGAATTATGCTTTACTTTGAATTTAATAAATAATTATTATTCATTTTATATTTGAATTATGACTAAAGTCCTCATTGATAGGTGATTGAAAATTATCTATAGCTTAAAACAAAGTATAATATTTTTGAATCGAAATATGTGTCACATTCTATGCTTTGTATAATATAGGATTAAAAAAAATGAATTTCATGAAGTTTTGACTAAGTTAAGGTGGTTAGATGTACGATTTTTTATATTTTTAGAAATTGTAATAAAAAATCATAATTAATTGTTTACCTAGAAAAAAATACAAAAATATGCATCACATCGACATGAGTCCTATACTTATATCTAAAATATTATAAGAAAATATTATCATTTTATTGTGGTTAGGTGGTCATCGACACCTACTTCTTATTTTTCCCTAAAATTTAAGTACTACAGTTGAAATTTAAAATTTTCACAAAAGATTTTGTTTTAAAAATAAACCTAGTAGTTTAGAAACTACATTCAATTTACTACAAATTTTATTCTTACATATTTTTGAAATAATATAGATAACTTATTCAAATTTTTACATCAAGTTGCCTAACTCTAGTTTTTTTGAATTTTTTGCCACTTAAGGGCCTGTTTTTTCCATGACGATCCTCCACATACCCCCTAGATCTAATTTTTGCACTTTAGAAGTTTGCATTAGATTTGCATTAGTTGCATTACATTTAGGGTTCTTTAAAATTTCCTTAGTGACCATTGTATTTAGGGTTTAATTTTGCATGTTTACATTCCTTAAATTTATAAAAAATCAGAAAATTGCATTAGGTTTGCATTCATCTTGCATTGTACTTGCATCAAGATAATTATTCAATCATTTAAGTTCAAATTTAGGTTCCAATTGCGTTCTAACAATAGTCACTTTGTTCATCATTTGACCTCATTTGCAATTGCATTTAGATGCCCTAATCTAGAAAAACCTATTACAAAACTCCTAGTTTGTAACTAGAAATAGAAATCACACATAGTAACTCATAATTTGAAAAATTCAATTTTAAAAAACATCGAGCAAGGACTCATTCGCCCATGGTCGATTAAGTCCCTATACGGAAATTCTAACTAATTTCTGAGTGCATTCAAATCTCTATTTTAGCCTCTTATTTCTGTTGTTACATCTACATTTTGAAAATCTAGAACAATCTGATTTGAATGTTGAATAAGTTGTTCTTTTAGTTCAAATTTGAGGAAAATTGAAAACATTATTTTCTATTTTAGTATTATATTATTGTAGATCTATAGTTGTTTATTGCATCATTGCATTGTATTAGATAAGTTAGTTTTCAAATTGCAAACATTGGAAACCATAAACGACCTCAAAACACTAAACAAGAAACAACTGTGAGATAAGGGGGATCCATTGCTCACGAGTCTCTTTGTTCTCAAGAGAATCCTAGGGAGCGAATTTCCCTTAACCACCTCAAATATTGTTGAATGAAGAAATTGTAAAGAATCCACACATATGATAACTATCCCAAAAGATTGCTTTAGAATATGAGAGAGCAAGGTTTCAATATTTCTACCATAGGAGGAAGAGCTCTTAGCCAATGCACTATAGTGTGGTATCAGGATGCCAGTGCAGTGCGTTGGAGTCTAAAGGACACACTGACATCCAAGGCAATCAAAGAACTCCAACCTTGAATAGAATAACTAGAACCCTGTTGAAATGCACAGGACAAATGAGAGGGGGGGTGAATCAGTTGTCACCAAATTCAAACACAAATCTTCAAACACTTATCAACTTCACAGCCACTCAATTCTGTTATTAAGTATGAACATGAAATGCAGATAACAGAAATCAAATCAACATGATGAACACTAGATTTATGTGGAAAATCCAATGAGGGAAAAACCACGGTGAGGATTAGCTCACAATAGAAAGTAATTGCAAAACCGAATACAAAAAGGCTCAATGCCAAGGGCTCACTACCCAAAAGGACCCACTGTCTGGATACAAAGGCTCACTGCCTACAGAAAGGACTCATTTTCCAAAAAGGAGGCTCACTTCCTATAGATACAAAAGATCATATAAAGATCCACCACAACAAATTACCCACATCCATAGCCTTGATCAGAAGAATTGTAGACACTGTCAGCTCACTACTTTCAAGAATCTAACACATTAAATTACTGCTACCTTATTTCACTTTCGTAAAACTCTTCTTCTCAAACTTATGGCTTGATTGATTCATTCACAACATCTTGACTAGTATTTATACCCTCTTCAACCTTAGAAACATTTTCCAAGTTCGGCTACACACGCTTCATTTCATATATTTAAATTAGGTCGACAACTCAACATTTCCATGGTGGAAAGGAATGAGAGTAGACCAAACGAACACTTAACCAAGACCCAAAACAATGTCTTGAATCAATCACACACTTAATTAATTCTTAATCCTTTGTATGAAGTGTAAACACCAGGTCGGCCAAATCTAATGAAAACACAAATGAACTTTGAATTACACGCTTCCCAACAAGAAGATAACAATGAACCACACAACACTCTTCACCCATCACTGTAGCACATCTCAAATTCCTTTAGACACATCCACATCCACGGCAACATCCTTCAAACTCAGAATACTTTTCACCAGTCCATCAGGATTGCACAGACACACACAACTCTAAAACTCAACTTTTGAAGCACCAAACCATGAACATCTTTACAAGAACACAAAGAACACCATTACAAGACATTGTCCAGATCCACAAAACTTGAAACAAATCAGCAAAGGACTTTGGAGCAGAAACATTTCTCCCAGTCCATAGACAAACAACTCTGTCAACCCAGTTCACATACTAGTGAACACATCTTTCATTCTCCATCAAACCAGAAGCTATAAACCAAGAGATATCACCAACAGATGCCCATAAACAAAACCTCAGATCTGCACAAGCATATGATTAACATAGAAGAAATGTGAAGCACAAAACGAAGCACATTTTGAACACACACAAATTTGACTTCTCTATTTATTAATTTTATCAAAAACACTTGGTAACCCATCATATCAGCACATCTGCAATGTCATAAAGATAGCTCCATGTACTTACAACATCTCATCAACATCTCAACTATACATGCACAACTTGCAACATTATGTACTGTGTTGATGAAATGAGAAAATTAATGACAACACCATCAAACTTACTCATACTTGCAACAAACCCTATTGTCTAGAGTAGATCAGAGGTCTGTTTAACAAAATAACTAAATAGAAAGCAAAAAGTGAAATAAAGTACAATGGAGAGCTAAGAGAGAACTTAGAAATAGCCAAACATTTGAAACTCTCCTCCAAGCTCCACTTCATCAACCTACATACAAGGTGAACGAGGACAAATTTTGTGGCTATTTTGGGGCTTTCCACAATCAAACCCCCTTTTTTTTGTGTTCCCACCTCCATGGACAACCAAATAGATAGAGAGAATAAATGAATTAGAAAAAAAGGGAGTGGTGAAAACAATCCCTGCTTAAGGAGGAGAACTTGCACTACCAAATAGAAAATGAACAAAGTGATCTAATCTATTCACAAATAGATAAGACAAAGAGAGTGTTACCAACACTCCTCGACCCTCTCTTGAACACACGCATGCACCATTGAATGCTTGCTAGAGAGTTTTGGTTATTGGAGGACCTCAGTTTGGTAGAGCTTCGCTTGTAGAAGTGATATTGCAAAGAGTAAAAGATGTTGAGAATAGAGTGAGATTGAGAAGGGAAGTGATTGAATGAGAGAGAACCCCCCAAAATGAGAGCCAAATGGGAGTTTTATTGCATGCAAGGGAAGAAGGATTCGTTGCACTCAAAAATCTGAGTGCAAGGACACGTGTCATGAGTCAAGATTCTAAGATTCCTCGTTTCAAACTCAGAAAACTGCTAGGATGCTACCATGTAGACATCCACGTGCCACACCTGGGCATCCAACACGTCAATTTTCAAGAAACGGGGTGATGGACTATTGTTGGTTCATCATTGGGCCTCATGGAGTTGGTGTCGCGAAATTTTGACCCATGAAGCTCTTATCATAAATGCGCTTAAAAGTGTAAAAAATGCAAGGCAAAGTGCTAAAATGTGAAATTTCCACTAAGGTGCAATTTTATGACATTACATTTTCCCCCACTTTAGTGGGCTCAATTTTGGAAAAATCAGCCACAATAAAGTAAAAGAGAGAAGAAGCCAACACATAACTTGAATTTTTTATCAATTGGTATGCCAAAAAGGATATTGTAGAGGACATAGAGATTGAGCAAGCAATTACTGAAGATGCCCCTAGAGATTGCACTCAGTGAAAAGTAAAACATGTGTCATGAAAAATCGCATAAAATTTTGATTCTGCAAAACTCCAAATTTGAAGTTAGCTCCAAAAATTGGAAGAAGCTACAAAGACGAGAATAATGATCGAGAAAAAATTGAGTGGTTCAGAAGAAAATTTTGATAAAGAAGTGACTATATGCCCCTCCTAGTTTTTCCCCTAATCTAGTGGGGGAAAAGTAAGAAAAATGGAGGGACCATGATCGTCGAGAAAAATGGGCCCCATAGGGCCTATATATACCCAAGTGGGACCCTAGAAGGGTAATTTTCACTATTCACTATGGGAGTTTTGTTGACTTTTGTGAGAGAAAAGTTAACAAAATGTCATGCATATAAGATTATATAGAGCCTGGGCTGGACCAGCTACGGGAGGATGTGCACGAGGGGATCGAGGTCGACCAGCTGAGTCCTCAAACCACTTTTTAATGTATTTTTTCAAGATTTAAAAAAAAAATAGAGAAAATCGGAGTGTAGGCATCCATATTGTGTGCCCGCATCAGAGAAAAATTTAGTGGTGAATCTTCACCAATTGGTGAATAATTGAAATTGAGACCTCCAGAAATGGCAAATAGTACAAGCTAAAAAGGATGCAGAATCGCCAAGTTTTTACAAAAAAATAATTTTATCTCAATGAATTCGCCTATGCATTATTCTTTAAACGACGTGTCATTGGAACTGATTTTCCAATAGTTTATACCCTAATTACAAATATTAATTATATTCGCCAGTAATATTATATTCCTACCATTAATTTTGGGGAAATATCGCCACTAATAATAAATTACCATTTCATTTTAGTGATATTTTAGCCTTGAATACGGCTTTTATTTATTTCCATTGATTAGCTTTTTAATCAGATGGTTGTAGGTTGATTATGTGAGTTTATATGCACGTGCATTTTAAAAGGCTTGTTGAGGACCAGAGTTTGTTTTGGGCCACAGGATTAGATTTAATCATGTGGCCCAAAAAAAATTTTGGGCCTCAAGAAGCCTTTTAAAAGGCACATGCATATAAACTCATGAAATCAACCTACAACCATCCAATTAAAAATCTAATCATTGGTCATAATTTCACTTTTCATGTAGTCTTTTTTCTAAAGTGAGAATTTTAAAAAATGCTTAATCTGTGTGTGCTCTAATGCATTTTCAATAGTGAACTTATGCTTGGTGGTGAGGGCCGCTATCCCCAGACCCCACGAGGGGGCGTTTCCCCCTTGACCCCCATAAGGGGGCTCTACCCCCTTGACCTCGCTGGTGGCTGCCGCCCCCAAGCCCCTACTTCAATATTACATTTTAAGACAAAAAAATTATGTGGGAACTGCGTTGATCAACTATGCAAATTTTTAAAGGAGAGATTCACCATTGTAATTAATATTTTTAGTGATTATTCGCTAGGATTCGCCATTGTGATTATTATTTTTTCCAATTATTTATTACTATTCACCAACATTTTACAATTTTTTTAATAATGTGTTATAGATTCGCCAGGAAAATTTTAAAAAAAATTCAAATAAAAGGAAAGATTCACCATGATTTTACACCTTTGCCAAGGGTGGGGTTCTTAAAGTTATCCCTGGCCTACATCCTCCTCACACAATGGCATCCCTCCAGCATGCTCGGGAGTCACACATGTGCTGGCATCGATCAGGCATGTTGGTGTGTCACCAAATTTTATGGTGGGTCTCAAACACTTTCACGGTGTGTAGATGTCTATGCGGCTTGCCTGTGTCTTAGAGGCTCCACTTAGTAGATTTTTGTAGAATTTTTTGCACATCAAATGTTTTGACTTAGATTCTTTTTATTTTTGTAAGATTATCTAGAGATGAGGGAGCATCTTGACAAGTGGGTGTTATGCCTTATCCAGGATTAGTATTAGAACCTATTAGATGAGGAGGAGAAACTTCTATAGTGGGTGGGTCTCTAGCATATCTATTGGATGCTAGAGATGTTTTACCATGACCAGATGCTTATGGCGCTGATGGAGTGGTGGGACTCTACCACCTTGACCTTCCACCACTAGACAAGAAAGATTATTGTCACTCTAGAGGATGTTTGTCGAATCCTCGGCCTTCCCATCCACATATGGAGAGTCGTTCTCGATGATACATGCTCTAATCGAGAGCAGTATGAGGGGTTTGAGTATTGTTCAAGCTGCACTGACAATGATGATGGGACTGACCACCTCTACATGTGCTAGTTCAAGTAGGGTAGTGCTATTGTTCCCTTGTCATGATGGGTTTTGGTGACCATCGTGGCCACTCAAGTCATGATAGATGTGTGAGGCTCTCACTTGCATGGTGGCCTCATGCATACTATTTGAGAGATGTAGGAGCATAGGATGATGTATGTGTGGGGGTGTAACATTCTCACACACTCATATGAAGAGTAGGGTATGTACATGCACTATAATTTTTGGAGATTGACTGCATGCGCCCTACTACAGGTGTGGGTCTTTTCTCATATCACATGTACATGGCCAAAGGGATATCCTTGGGTGTGGGATTACAC
The DNA here is from genome assembly GCA_007258455.2 of Sequoia sempervirens. Classification (NCBI taxonomy): domain Eukaryota; kingdom Viridiplantae; phylum Streptophyta; class Pinopsida; order Cupressales; family Cupressaceae; genus Sequoia; species Sequoia sempervirens. The sequence goes on from VDFB02155951.1 coordinate 55,813, forward strand.
AGTGCCCATGGCTCATTGGTATGAACTTATTCAATAGTGGAGGCATGAAAACATATAGTTCTGGCAGTTGTAGCTTGACACCCTATAGCCCAACTAGGTCAGGTGGTGCCCCCAACAAATTTTTATATGGATAGATGATGGCAAGTTCCTCAAGAACCTACAACGCAATCATTTTATCCTAGGTTGCATAGATTTTGTTATCATGTCATACTATTGGAGTAGAGTTATGCAATAGCATGGTCACATTCAAATTATCCCCCCTATGGTCCCATCTTATTTACAAACCGTGAGGAATGCCACATGGCTAGGTGATCATTGATGACCCACCATCACCGACGTCACCCTTTTTGATGACGACATTGATGACCAGGACTAGTTGAATATGTAGTCAATCAATAATGTAGGAGTGGCGAGAGGCTACTAGGCCTAGTGGAAGGAACATGAACCTGCTCCAATTTTTTTGGTGGATGCTCCCAAGGGTATCCCGACCTACAAGGAGAGGAACCATTGAGGCTGAGGTGGAGGTGGGTAGACCAAGGCGAGCAGTAGTAAAAAGAGGGTTAGTAGGATGATGAGGTAGTAGAGGCAAGGTTGAGGTGGTGGTGGAGGATGTTTTCTCCTCCACATGTGGTTCCATTCTCGTCTGTAGAACCAAATCTATTTGTCGACCTTGCGGTGGCTCTAGCAGCACTAAGAGTAGCACTAGGGGTAGGAAATGTGAGTCCTAACATTGCACCACCTTCTAACCCCACACTGGTAGTTAGGGGACCTAGGTATAGCAATTAGATTGTGTCATTTGTTTTTAGTACCTTTATTTTTTCATCTCATGTATATATGTTTAGCTTTGCTTTCATATCTATACATCTCATGATACTGACATATCTCTTTTCTCTATGGTTGAAGTGGATACACAGGGATGGACTGGGATCTTCGCTCATTGCATATTAGAGGTGGCCCTTTTCATGTCATTCTAGGGTCCCGTCCTCAATTCCTACTTGCCAATCTCCGTGAGGTGACATGAACGACTCTTCTAGTTGGTCATGCATTTGAGGATGGCATACAAGGAGGCATGTGTTTAGGTTGTATAGATGACGACCAATGTCACCACTTCCCAAGGACAGAGTGATATTAGGTATCATTAGAGCTATGGGTTGCCCTGGCTGAGTGAGATGCAGCTATGACAAGAGCAAAGGGTGTTGAGCAGGCATGTGACGCTCTTCAAAGCCAATTTTATGACCTCACAGGGAATCCAACAAGGGATCAACAACTCTAGGATGCACTTAGGGTGGTAGAGATCCATACAAGCTCCCTTGAGTGAGAGATTCTGAGGATTATGTGTGACACTTTCTATTTCCCAGTCATAGAGGGTTCATTTTATGTCCATCGTGCAACTCCAGCCACAACGACCAGAGCCAGAGGGCTCGAGGAACCATATGCTTGGGGCTTAGATAGCCATTTTGTATATCATTTTTGCAGTGTTATATATTTTTTAGATCATTTCCAATGTATAAAAATTTGGTACACAGACACAACAACCACTTTTTTTTTACGACAGTGGCATGATACATGTACATGACATTGATATTTATATATATACATGATATTTTGGTTTTGATATCATGGTGTTCTTTACTTTATGTGTATGCTTCTTTCTTTCATGTATGTTGATGCAATGGATATTATATGTATGGATGTATGCTTAGGTTAGATGCTATCGTGATTTAATAAACAAACACAAATGTATGTTAATTAAATACAATGATGATCTAATTTCCTAACCAAAAGATGTAATGTACTGCATGGATACATAGCATAGTAAAAAAAAATGCATGTATGTCTCACACACATACACATGGTTACATCATAACACAAAAAAAAATCCATAATGTGTTAATGAAGGAATGTCAAAACATGCAACATGACAACCTCGAGGAGTGAACATTACACATGTGACACATAGGTACTACGTATAGTACCGTCGAAGGTGCATTGCATTAACATGTTCTTTTAGAGGTATCCCATCCATAAATTACAATTCATATACCCCAAAACCATACACGAAGATGAAAATGTAAGGGCCTAATCAATTAGGACTGAACTTCCCCTTTTGATTAGGTGGCACATTTACATTTCTCTGATTCTCATAGAGAACCAGGTTACGTACCTTGAAAGTTCTAGAAAGAACACCTTGATTATACTATTTAGATAATGAGTTTTAATAAGCTTTAAGATGGTCAAGGACCTATAATCGGTGCTCATTGAGCATCTCAAGCTGATACAAATGATTGGATCGTTAACTCTCATCATCAATTAACCCTTTAAGGGAAACCTACAAAGAAAAAATTTCCAACTCCAAAGGCATGATAGCTTTGGCACCGTACATGAGGTTATAAGACCTATGTCGTTCTAATCGCCATATGAACACTCGTACTATAGGACCAAAAAGTTTATGTAAATTGAATGTTCCAATCCTTACCATGCTTATTCACTATTTTACAAAGAATGAGCTCAAAATTTATATTAGATGCTTTTGCTTGGCCATTAGATTGAGGATAATATGGTGTAGAAAATCTATGTTGAATATGAGATTTTTCTAGAAATGCTTCACTTCCTTGTTCTTAAATGGCATACCATTATCGAAAAACTAAGATGGAAGGTAATCCAAAGTGAGCAATAATGTTATTTAGAAGAAAGCTATAGATAGCTTCAATAGTCATGGATTAGAGCGGGAGAGCTTCAACCCACTTCATGAAGTAATTGGTAGCAGTAATGATAAAGACATATCCTTTAGAAGAAGGAGGTGATATTTTTCCAAAAAATATCCAACCCCCATTTTGTGAATGGACAAGTAGAGGTCTGATTATGTAATTCTTGAGAAGGAGCATGAATAAGATGACTAGATGTTGTTGATATTGTAGACACTTCTCGAAAAAATCGAAGGAAGCTTGTTCCATCGTTTGGAAAAAGTATTCCATGTGAATCAATTTTCATACTAAAGATTTACCTCGAAAATGTCCACCCCTAGAACCCGAATGGTCTTCCTTAAGAGAAAGAGTTATTTCTGCTTTAGTGAGACATCGAAGAAGTAAGCCATTATAAAATTTCTGATAAAGAACATTTGACTGGATAACATAATGGATTGACAACTTTCATATACGAGTACAATCATTTTTCATCAAATAATCGGGGAAGTTTCTAGTCTTCAGATAGTTGTAGATGTTGGAATACCATTCTCCCAAGTCTATGTGAGAACACATGAGACCATCAGATTCAGGTTCCAGTCGAAAACAATAGAAGATCAAATAATATGAACTACAAAATGATATTTTTTTGGATCTTTATCTGAAGGTACCAGGGAGGCACTACTTGCCATGGCATCCACATATTGGTTTTCTCTCCTAGGGACACTATCTATTGTGAAAGAGGAGAATCAATTAAGGAAAATGAAAGGTCTTGATACTGAGACAACTTACTTTTCTTAGCTTGATAGGTTCTCGTAATCTGATTCACAATAAGCTTATAGTCACCATGTATGCAGAGATGTTTTATATTTAATGCAATAGCCACATGCAAGCTAATAGTGAGGGATTCATACTTAGCAATGTTGTTGGTGCAAGTAAGTTTTGTTGGTGTAATTAATATTTAATTACACTTTGCATAAGTTTACTTAGGTAATTATTTAATTCCTAAGTTATAGGTTTTATCCTTATCTTGTTGAGCTATCTTGTTGCTCAAGATAAGATTAGGGTTATGCATACTTGCTTTTATAAAGAAAATATTTATCATGTAATTATGGAATTCTCGAATAATATTATGTTGTACATTCTTTTGCAACCTCTCTGCTTTTTCTTATTTTCTCTTATGTGGAAGGTCTTTTTGGTTTGCAAATATGATCTTGGTTTCTAACGTGGTATCAGAGCCTCGATTTGCAGCCCCTCTCAGCCTTTTTGGAGGAACACATTGCAGAGCTAGTTTGGGGTCCCTTGAGGGTTTCATTCCTTGAGCATCTTTATGCAGCATCTTGGATCAGATCAGGGTTTTCCGTTGGATTTAGAGCGCTGGAAAAAGTCAGAAATGGCTTTTATTTCATTCATTTTCATCATCGTTTTCCAGATCTACGAGGGTCTCAAGCTCGGTGATTTTTCTGATAGATCTAGGGGTCACCTCATTTTCAGAGCACTTTGGGCCCAAATGGACCTCGCCGTTGGATTCACAGCACCCAAAAACCCCCATTTTCATATAAAATTTGTTTGATTTGAACACAGTCATCCAGAGAGGCAAAAAAATTTTTCCCAAGGGTCGTATGGCCCCCAAGCATGCATTTTGATGCACATATTTAGAAAAAACTTCAAAAAAATATTTAAAAAATCAAAAAAATCAATTGGGTTTTTGTGCGGCTAGTATAAAACTGACCGCGCCACCCCCGCACCGCCACCGCGCCACCATCCGGTCGCTCCCACCGGCTATGTCGCCCGCTCCCAGCCGGTCCACCACCATGTAAGCCCCCTGTGCCAGCTCCGCCCTCTGCCAGGGTCATATGGGAACCGGGGGCCACATTATTCAGCACCCATGGGCCCCTTAAGCACCTACTAGGTCTTATGGGCGACCAAGCGCCCAGCTCCAGCCCCGGCCGGGATGTTAAGCCCCAGCCCTGGTCACATGGGTGACCGAGGGCTCCACCTACGGCCCCTGCTCTTTAGCCCCTGGTCCACCCAGGCGACCAGGGGCCTTATTTTTTTAGCCCCTAAGGGCTTCTAGGGGCCAAATCAGACCTTTTTGGAAAACTTTCATAGAAATGGGCGTATCTTGGGCATACGACGTCCTTTTCTTGCAAACAACATATTGTCGGAAAGCTGTTTTGATGCTCTACGCAATAGTGTAGGTGTGATTTTCTAGTTTTACTTTTTTGATGCCTTTTTCAGCCTCGGAAGTCAGATGTTGTTGTTTTCACTCTGGGACGCATATCTTTTGACTTGCTTATCCATTTTTCGCAATTTTCATGGCATTGGAAAGCTGGTTTTTGCCTCATTGCAGATACATTTATAGAATATGTGTACCTTCTTTTATGCATGCATTCATTTTTGTTTCGTGCACTAGGTTTGCATTTTTCACTTATGTTTTTGTCGTTTTGCATGCTCTCCTTTTACAATCGTCGGGTTATTGTAATAAATGAACTATGATAAAGTTCCATTAAGGGGGGTTCTTGCATCCATCTTTCATGTTGGTGACAACTCGCATGAGTTTTTCTAGTTTCCTATTGTCTCCTTTTAGCTTCTTTCTTGTTTGGCTGGACACATCTTTGGTTTGCTTCGGTTCACACTTCCCATTGGGATTTTATAGTTCTTGATCCGCATTGGTTCAGATCTTTCTCATTTGAGGGCCATGTTTTTATGGTTAATGTTCCAGAATGTTGATGGTACTCGTCCTATGGGTAGTTTTAGTTTCAGTTTGGCATTGGCTTCGAGCGACACAACCTCTAGATTTGTCATCATTATGGGCTTCATTCATCCTTTCATCTATTGTTGTTCACAGATTCTAGGGTTGATCCAGTATGTGAGTTTCTAGTGTTCCTTGGCATCGGGTCTGTTGTTGCATTTGTGATTCCAATATGGTATTTTGCAAATAGAAGTATCTTTCCTTGCTTGTCGGATTTGGGGTTCCAGTGTTGCTTCATCAGAGTTCTTCTAGTGCTTCTTCGCAGCAGTTCATCTCTCTGAGGGGGGGTTTTCGCACTAGGTTTTCTCTCTCTTTTCATTTGTAAATGAGTACCTAATCAGGCCTTGTTGTCGGGACTCATATTTGCATAATAATTTTGCTTCTCCCTAAGTTGCACTTATGGGAGGGTGTTGGTGTACTTAATATTTAATTACGCTTTGTATAAGTTTACTTAGGTAATTATTTAATTCCTAAGTTATAGGTTTTATCCTTATCTTGTTGAGCTATCTTGTTGCTCAAGATAAGATTAGGGCTATGCATACTTGCTTTTATAAAGCAAATCTTTATCATGTAATTATGGAATTCTTGAATAATATTATGTTGCACATTCTTTTGCAACCTCTCTTCTTTTTCTAATTTTCTCTTCTATGGAAGGTCTTTTCGGTTTGCAAATCCGATCTTGGTTTCTAAAAAGTTCTAATCGAAAGGAGAGAGGGACTGGCTTACCTTCAAGTGAGATTAGAACTTGACCCACTTTGAAGCTAGTGTGACATCTTGACCCATAAAAATATATCTTCCACACAAGATCATGATTAATTATGAAAATATCCTCATCAGGGAACAAGTACAAACCCAAGAAGGAGCAATATGAGGGATCATTTTCTGGTTCATCAGAAACCACTTGTCCTTTTTATCGATTTTTAAGTACCAAACTTTTTGTTGAACTCAAAAAGCAACATTACTCATTTTGCTAACCTTCATGCAAAGTCAACACTAGAAAACAAATTTTCTACAAGATCACTTTTCCTAATAACATGTGTTTCAACATGAAGAAGGTAATGCCTTAACTTTTGCATTGCAAAGATGAGAGAAAGACATTATTTCTCCATGTAAGAATAATGGGTTTCATAATCAACCGGGATATGACTGATGTAGTAGACCGCTCTTTCTCTCCCAACAACATCATACTAAGTGAGCAAAGCTTCCAAAGCATATGGTGATGTAGAAAGGTAAAGAAAAAAGGGTATATCCTGCATATCTAGAATTGATATAGGAGGATTTGCAAAATAAGTTTTTATTGACTCAAAAGCTTTCTAGCACTCCTCATCCCATATAAAGCGAAGATACTTCTTTAATAAACAAGTGAAAGGGATGGTACAGTCAGCCAATTGAGATATAAATATATAAGAATCTCCTAAATATACCCTTGTAAACTTTGCAACTCAGTAATGTTCCTAGGTGGAGGCATGTTAACAATTGTGTTGATCTTATTCATGTTGACTTCAATTCCACAATGAGAAACTATGAATCCCAAAAGTTTTCCCATGCCCACGTCGCAGACACACTTAAGATGATTAATCCTCATCTTATAGAGTCAAAGCCTTTCAAAAATAAGATGAAGATTCCCTACGTGATCTTGATGAGTTATGGATTTTTTCAAGATGTCATCAATGTAGTCTTCTAGTATTTTATGAATGAAATCATGAAAGATTAGGGTCATTACCCATTGGTAAGTTGCTCCTACATTCTTTAATTCAAATGACATGACCACTTAACAAAAGGTACCCCAAGGGGTAGTAAAGGCTATCTTATACTGATCTTCTGGATTAATATGAATCTAATTATAGCCCAAGAATCCATCCATGAAGGATAGCAAGGCATGGCCTGTAGTTGATTCTACAATCATATCAATATTAGGCAACATAAAATCATCCTTAAGAGAAGCCTTATTGAGATCACTAAAGTTAATGAATATACATATACAACCATTAGGTTTACTAATGACAAAGATATTCAAAATCCAAAGGTGAATAGTTGATTGGATGGATAAAGCCTACTTTTAATAGCTTCTCTATCTCAATCTTAACCAACAAGGCGACCTTGGGATTGATCTTTTGGAGTTTTTGCTTAGTAGGATTGTCATCGAGACATAAGAAAATATTGTGAACCACTATAGACTCAAGAATACTGGGCATGTCGTCATATGTCCAAGCAAAGATATCCAGATGAGAATGTAAAAAGTTAGAGTGCTCCTTAGCTTCTTCAAAAGAAAGGAACTTCCCAATCTTAATCACCTTTTCAAAAGATTTAGGATCCATGAAGACTTCAATGGTATCCCCTTGGAGGAGGGGACTATAGTCTTCAGGATGCGGTATTGGGACTCCATTTTCTATATTCGATAGAGAGGCCTCCTCATCCATCTTCAAAATAGATTCACCAAATTATGCTTGTTTACTTAGATGATACGAGAATCGTCGTTTATGGTGAAAGGAGGGAAAACAAGAGTAGGCACCTCAAAATTCTTCTAATGCTTCCTCCAAGGATAAAACATCTAAGTGGACTTCTTCGACCTCCGCCCCATCCTCTATCAATCTGGGATTGACCAAATTAAGAGGTTCAACTAAAATCATATTAACACTCCATCAAGGTTTTTTCTTAAATTGTTCAACAAAGCATCCCAAACCTAAATAATGCTTGTGAATCTTAAATTGGATAGGGACTTCAATTCCTTTCTCAATACATCCAAGGCCTTTACAAACCATATTGAGAAATGAGCCTATATCCTAGACCATAGCATTTTTGCAAAGCTTCAGAAGATGGTGGTTCTACATAGAGAGAATCATTCCTCCAATGGACGTCAAATGCATCTACAATGCCATAACCATCTTCCTTGTTTGATTCACAAATGTTAACCTCCTTAGGAGAAGTAGGATTATCCTCCTCGATAGGGGAATGACTGGTTTCCTAAATAGGATCACAACTTTCCTTCTCAATGGGGGTCTGATCCATTTCCTTAACAAAGGTGTTCAAAGCTATTGAAAGTTTAAGATGAATGAGATTCACTTTATATTCTCCAATGAAGAATTTGGAGAATTCCAAGGATCCCAAATCATCACAAAGAAATGCATTCAATTCAAAAGAAGAAGTAGAGGGGAAAGACTTAGGACTTTCTGCTTTAGGCTACTCCTCTTTAGTTACTTTCACTTAAGGGACAACTTCCACGGAAGGTATCACCGAGCAACATGTCATTGCATCAAAGGTTAACGATGGAATACAATTCTTAAGAGTGGAAACAATTGAAGCCCGACCAATGGCCACTAGTTCACAAAGGTGAACAACTTCTTGATCAACTTTGATTGTGACCACTTGATTTTTTGCTACAAATTTTAGAGAACGATGTAGAGTAGAAGTTATAGCACCCACTTATACAAGTTTAACAACACCAAAATGCACCCAAGATGAACACCAATAAACTAAATAAAGACAACAAACACCTCGAAATAGGAAACAACAAGTAGGAACAAACAATACGCACAACAATATAGTTCTCAAAAAAAGTTTGTTGATGCACTTGTACAAGGATAGGGTCACCCAAGGGTGAATGGGTCTTTCTATAGGGGTTTAAAATTTTAAAATTTGACTATGGAATATCTTGCTTAAGCTCTATGATTCTAATTGTAGACAACTGAAATAGTAAATGAATTTCTAGAATTTGCTTAATGTATTCCAATTCAAGTATGCAAGAATGCTAAAGATGTTTGAATAAATTTTAATGTAACTTTTAGATATGAAATATGATTGATTGACTGGGTGCAAGATGGAAAGAACTAAAAATGATAAATTTTTAATGCACATTTTAATTCTAAACAATGTGTTAGTGTAATTAATTATTTATTACACTAGCATAAGTTAACTTACGTCTTTCATTAATTTAGTCCTAGGTTGCATAAATTAGAAAATCATAAATAATGGGGTCGTCCCCCTTTCCATGTTTGTAGAAGATAAGATTCCTTCTAGAAGATGAGTTGTCCTTTTAGGATGTATATTAATCTTTTATCATTTCCTAGGTAGGGTTCACATGTTGTCACATGTTGTTAGATTATGACACATGGAAACATCATATTGCATCTTGCATCTCATTCATGCCTACATATTCAAGGAATTTGTACATTTGTAATCATCTCATATTCTAGATATCAATCTTTTAATGTAATTAATATTTAATTACACTTGCATAACTTTACTTAGGTAATTATTGAATTCCTGAATATTATTTTGCACATCTTTTTGCAAAGCTTTTGCTTTTTTCTGATTTTCTCTTCTGTGGAAAGATTTTCTGGTTTGCATTTCATATCTTGGTTTCTAACATGGTATCAGAGCCTTTATTTGCATCCCCTTCTCAGATTTTTGAGAAAATCATTGCAAAGTTCGTTCGGGATTCCTCGAGGGTTTCATACCTTGAGGTTGTCTCTTTATTTGGGTTCTCTTGCATGGTAACTTTCAACACATGTTGGAGGAAATCTGAGCTCATTTTTGAGTCCAGGGCTATCGAAAAAGTCAAGATCGACTTTTGTTTCGCCTAAATCCAACATTTTATGCCAGAGTTATGAGGTTTTGAAGATTTGCTAGATCTGGGAGTTGTGAAGCTTCTGGTGCATTTTCAAGTAGATCAGACCTTGCCATCAGATCCAGAGCATTCAAGAGATGAAAATCAACATATAACATGCCCTATTTCGGCGTCAGGAGCTTCTAAGGAAAAAAAAATTGTTTTAGAGGTCATACGGTCTGTGTACGGCCCCTGTACATGCATTTCAAAAAAAAAATCAAGTTTTTTTAAAAATATTTTTTCCTGCAATAAAAAAAATTACATTAGCTTTTTTTGAAAATCAAAAATCAAAAAAATAAAAGGAAAGAGTTTTTTTTAAAACAATTATAACAAAAAATCATGCAAAGGTTTTTTTTGAAAAGGGTTTACAGGCATTAATGCCTGCGGCAGAGGGTACCCCGTACCCTGCCGCGACAGGGTTGTACGCCACTGCTTGTAGGGTGAGGCCCTTCCCACCACCCCCACTCTCTCAGCTGACGGCACATTTCCACTGGCAGCCTCCCTCACCGGAAATGCATGGCTTTCAGTCTTCTATCTTTCCTGGCAGCACTTTCTGGCCAGCAGTCAAAAACTGGCGGGCTCCAAAATCTAGTGAAAGTCATAAAATTGGCAATGTACAAAAGAGAATATTCCCTTTCAAAACTGGATATTCTGCCAGATTCCTCCAAAATATTCCAGTGCTTGCAGAATCTCTGGCGACCAATTTTTTTTGCAGGGGGGGCACTTTTTTTCTGGCGACATTCATATGGCCGTCAATTTAACATTGTGAATTGTTGATATCAGCATGACGTCATCGGCCATATAGCCCTCTTTGCCCCCTCCTAACCCTAGTTTGCCTTCAAGGAGCAGTTTTTTTTTTCTTTTTGGTGTAACATGGGCATACGGTATCGAAATCAGGCAAACGAGATATCGTCGGAAAGCTAGTTCCGAGAAATTCTTTGTGGTGCAGTTTATTTTTTAGTATTTTTCTGTTTAGCTACATTTATTTCTGATTGAATTCAGATGTTCATTTATGGCTTATGAGCTCAGAGCTTTTTGCCACAATCTCCAATTTTTGTCTTCTTTGTAGTGTTGGAAAGGTATTAAGGAGCTCTATTTTGCTATCCATGTACTTTTTTTTGTATCTATCCTAGGTTGATCATTATTTCATATTTGTCTCAATGGGTGTTTTGGAGATTACTTTGATATTTTTGCAGTTGGAAAGGTGAAACTTGAATATTTGCACTTCATTTCAGTACCACATCATCTTATTTTTTGTTTATGCATGTTTAGCATTCTCCCCTTTTACACTCAATGGGTTATTGTAATAAACGAACTAAGAGAAAGTTCCATGAGGGGGGTTTCTTGCATAATAATCTAATTAGAGTGTGCATGCACTTTGATCTTCATCTTGTTTTGATGGAAACTCGCATGGGTTATCTGGTTTCTTAGTTTCTTTTGGCCACATTTTTGCTCTTGCTTGACACATATCAGATTCACATCAGTTCACACTTTAGATTGAGAGTTTATGTTTCTTGATCCGCATTGGTTTAGATCCTTCCTGTTGTGCAGTTTTTGCACACACGCCCCACTTGGAGTGGGGACCCCCTTTTTTTTGGTGTCTTTGACCTTTGATTCTATTGGATTTATTATTTTGGGGTCTTGACATGTTGGTTTTGCTGGCTTTGCCCTTGCCTTGGGGTTGCAGTTGATTGAAATTGAGTTTTTGGCTAAGTCCGAGTTTTCACCTAAATCCGGGATTTTCTGCCTCTGGCGGATTTTTCCGGCCCTGGTTCCTTGTCCGTCTCTTGCTGGATTCTCCAATTCTGGGTTTTTGCCTAAATTCGGGATTTTCCGGTCTAGTCGGATTTTCCTGGATTCCGTCAAAGTCCCAATCTTCCTGATTTCCTCAGTTTCTGCATTTCCGCGGAATCCGTGTCTCCGCGCATTCTGGGATTCTCTGAAATTCCACTTGGGGCTCGGGTTTCCAGACTTGTCAGAAACGTCTTTTCGCGCATTAATGGCTGAGGTACCTTGGTTCAGGCGGGTATAAGGTCGATTTAGGGCATTTTCCGATTCATTCCAACTTTGATTGCTTCCTCATTTTCTGCTCTGGCGATTCAGAACTTGCGTTTGAGCTTTGAGGATTGATCTTGGTTTGCTTGCGCGTGAATTGCTTGAGTGTTGCTGCCAGTATCTTGTGGCTTGGACGTGTTGTCACGTGGATTAATTTTCTGAGCTCGATTTCTGCCCGTCTTGGTCCATGGTATGTATTCGTCGCCCTTCCGTTTGCTTGCATGGTGATTTGAGGTTTTCTTGTACTGGGCATTGTTGAATTTTGGGGTCGGCTCGTGTTTGACTTTGGGTTTCGTATTTATTCAGTCAGGTTGATCTGTTTATTATTGAAGCCCATCTCTCGTGCCCTATAAGTTTTGTTTGTTCATTTAATTGCATATTTACATTTTCGACGAAATTTTGGGTCGTGTTGCATGTTTGTTTTGGGTGCGGAATGTGTTACCATGCGAATTTAGGGTTTCCTTGGTGTTTCGGTTAACACGATGATTTGATCTTGTGTTTGAATGACTTTCACCTCGTTTCGTGTCGGCTTCCCCGTCCTGTGAGGATTAGAGGGCTTTTAGGTAAATCCCGAACTGATATTTTAACCCTAAAAGCTTGCTTTGGTTTTAATGGCGGATATGTGGTTGTTCGATTTAGGGCATCGTCGTTTTGGTATGGGATCCTTCCTTTGAGTGCTTCTGAGAGTTGGAACCCTTTGCATATTCGAGTCTGGTGATTGTCGTCGGTTTTGGGTTCATTCGAGCTTAGGTATTGGAGATCTTGTGGTCGCTCCTGTTTTGGTGCACGATTTGCCATTTTCGGGTTTCCGAGGCTGTCGGAATTTCCGGTCCCGGATTTTCTTTCCTTTTATTCCGCGGACAGGGTTAATTTCCGGTGCATTTGACGCTGTCCGCGAAAGTCCGTCCCATTCGGATTTTTCCGGATTTCCTGTTTGGTCGCGTTCTTTTGCATATTTCGGTGATAGGATTGATGGAATGTTTGTTAATGCCTATTTCTTGATTGCCAATGAGCAAAATTAATGATTTTCCTTTGATTTCCGAGCGTATTAATGATTTACATGGCTAATAGTGCTTTGGCAGCAGGAGTCCGTCTGGGTCGGATTTCTCCGGAATTCCGCCCCGAATGTATTTTCCCGGATTATACGATTTTCCCGGATTATTTGATTTCTCCGGATCTCGGAAGATTGGCAATTGGCATTTGGTTTTAATGGATTTATATGATGTATGCTAACCTTTTGGATTGATATGAGCTTAATAATTGAATTCTAACAATGATTCTTGGATGTGCACCGAATCAAGCAAAGCTGCTGAAGTCCGGTGGTGGGGGGCATCTGTAGTTTCTGACAGAAAAATTGAGATTGGACATGAAGAGTCAGGTCCCAGAGAGTAAGATATCCTCCGTTGGGCGGATGTGTCCGATACAAATGTTGGTGCCTGGCGTTATGAGGAATTCAAACAACAAAGCTGAGAAGGACCAGTCGGCATTGAGGCAAGGGATGATGAACTCAGGGTTGGTACATGTGGCAGGGTTCCCTCCAGCAGTCCAGTGCTACGAGCTGATTTTGGAGTGTGCTAGGCAGTACGCTTTTGACACACAGATGGTAGTTAGCACTGAGGGACGAGTGTTGGCAAATTTCAGTCCAGCCTCCATTACCCGGGGGCCTTCAGCATGCCGGATCTCCCCTCGGTCTGTGCCCTAAACATTGACACTGCTCGCACATATTATGAGAACGAGCCAGTTAAGGCTCAACAGCTTATCAACTCATGGCTTGAGAAGCCCAAATCTCACCACTCCAAATTGCCCAAACAGTTGCACAGGGTGAAGTTCAGGCCGGATATCTATGACGCCATCACACTATTGAGCAGGGTGGCCGGACTTAAAACTGCCGGGGTATTGGAAAATTGGATGGTCCATGTGATCACCAAGATAGGCCAAGGAACGAATTACCACTGGGCAGGACTTATCAGTGCAGAAATAGATAGGCAACTGAGGAATGTTTTGGAAGGAAAGAAGTTTACCATGTCCTCCTATGTCATATATATACTGGCCATCTCCTACCCCTACAAGGGACTGACTCCGGCGGGAACCGTTGGACAAGACATTATCTATGAGGTCTATCCGGAATTGCACCTCGGACACAGAGATTATAGGAGGGCCAATGATGCCTTCACTATGCACATTACCCGGACCCTTCAGAATGCGGAGCACATTAGATTGTCCGATGGGGCTAAGGGGTTGATTAAGAATTACGGAGCTTGGTTCATCCAGTTCCCCACTTTCACTTATCTCCGGATTGATGGATGCCCCGTTGCTCCCTACAGACTGCCCAGGTATCCCACTGACCACATAGTGCTACTGGAGGTCGTAAGACAAATTTGTGAGTTCGATACGGTGGTGAAGAGGGAGAAACATAAAACTGGTTTTGGAGGTGACTTCCCTCTTGGGATTGGCGTGGATGTGATGTGCCCTTCCATTCAATCAGCTCACACTGCAGGTGAGGAATTGGCCGCCTATGGATTCTCTTTCCATTCAAAGAGAATGAATTTTGACATCACCGGAGGGGCACAGAAAAGGGCTACCCGGGAATACAGGCACAAAGAGGACTTGGAGGACTACTGGGTCAACATCAAGGATGACCTTGATGCACGAAGGAAAAGGTATTCCCGGCTGCCAGTAGAGGCAATTAGGCAATACAATGTGAAGCTGATTCCGGATCAGCTGGAAGATGATGGAAAACTGGTCCAGGACCACGTATATGAGCCCATTAAGGATAAGTCAGTAGCAGATATTGATTGGAATGAGCCTGAGGTGACAGAGTTGGAAGACTTAATGGCTCCAGTGCTAAAATTTACCTTTGCTTGGATCAAACATGAGGTATGGGTGTTGGAAAATGCCAATGTACCCTTCACTTTCGACTTGATGGGGAATCTCAACCCCATGTCCACCTCTGAAGAATCCGGGGAAGAGGACCCCAAAGGGAAGACAGCCAAGGCCTCTCCCTTCAAAATCAAAGTTAGAAGTCCTAAGGGGACTCAACCTGCAGCAAAAAGGAAACCTATCGGCAAACACAGGTGGAAGACCCTGACTATCAGCAAGTCCTCGGACGAGGAGGAGGCGGAGAAAGCTGAAGAGGAAGATGTTCCTCCACCGCCCAAGAAAGCCAGAACTGCAAGGGTGGCGAAGAAGAAAGGCCAGACGACTTCAGAGGATGACCCCCCAATTGTGGATGTGGAAAGCTCCGGAGGGGAGAAGACCAAAGTATACACTAGAAGATCCAGAACTCCTTCCCCAAAGGATGTTGCGCAGCCAAAGGATTCTTCTCCAATATTGCCAGCCCCTGAACAGGACAAGCCTGTCTCTCCTCCACAGAGTGTAACAGAACCGGAGAATCCGGATGAACAGGAAATCAGCGGAGAGGCAGAGCCGTTTAAAGAAGGGGCATTATTCAGTGAGGCTGCCGAGCTCGATGCAGAGACAGAGGAGAGGCACACTTCTCCCTTGGTACAGTACGAGGATTCTCCGGAGAGTGAGAAGGGCCGCAGATCGCCAGAACCGAGGAAGGCCTGCCTGCTCGGACTCCATCACCAGTGTTTCCAGAATTGGGAATTGAGGAGGCTGTTCAGAGCAAGGAGACCCCTGAGAAGAAAGAAGATGACAAGGCAACAACTGAAGAAGAAGTCGAGGTGACAGTAGCAGAAGAGGAGAAAGCCACAGAGGACCCGGGAAAACTGACACAGAAGGAATCCGGACAGACCCTGTAGCCCCGGACTGGTTAGAAAAGGAAATAGCAAGGAAGAAACAGGTGATAGTGGAGGACACTCCTCTTGACTGGGATGCAATGTTATCCCAGATTGGTAAGGGGAAGAAGAAGAAGGCTGCCAGGATAATTTCCCGGGTAGAAAGGGATGAAGTGCACAACCGTGTAGTCCACATCGCCACCCCTGTTGCAGATAAAACAAGAGATGAGGTAGCAGGCCAGGATTACAGTGTCCAAACCATTAACCTTGGGCCGGCCTCCCTAGAACAAGACATTGAGGAATTCGAGGGGTCAAGTGCTGTAATTGTAGACAGATTGAAGAGGGAGACTCAGACAAAGCGAGAATTGAAAAGGGAAAATGAAAGGTTGAGGAAAAGCTTAGAAGAGGTCATGAAACCTCTACGGTCCCTCCATCCGTCCTCCTCTTCTACTCCCGGATTTCTGCCGAAGGAGACGATCTCTGGCATAGAGAAGATGAAGGCCTCCACACAAGCTACCATAGACTGGTTGATGAGTGTTCGGACACAAGGGGATGAAGCTATTAAGGAGATCCTGTCTGTTGGCAAGGATGCAGTCCGAGGAAAAGAGCTGATGGAAAGCATCCTTTCTCAGGATAAGAATGATGTCGATTCCCTGCTGCAGAAGACAAAGATTATTCTAGGGCATGGCAAGGAACAATTGGGCAAGGATGGAATTCTCCCCTCCACCAGATTGGATGAACCATGGGAATGGTTCGAGGCATTACAGATCTGGCAGGGAGGCCTGAAAAAGATATAGAAATGAAGAAAAACCATTGATGCCGACCTTACTGCAATCTATGATGGTTGCATTGCATTTTTTGAAGTAATGACAGGGAGGAATAAGATGGCTCCTAAGTACCTAAGTTTAGATCAATTGAAGGAATGGTGGCATGAGGTTGTCACTGGCCATATGCTTGACGATGCAGCTACATATTTGGCAGTGATAGATAGATACCTGACCAGCAGAAAGGATTGGAAGAAAACCATTGAGCGGTCCAATGAAGGGATTGATTCGATTAAATGCCGGCTCAAAGTTTTTCCATTGCCACCTGTTGCAGAGCTGGAGGGAGTTTTCTCGAAGGTCCAAGGGTCACCAGCGCGGAGGAAAGACAAAGGAAGTAGCGGTTAATGTTTACCTCGAGATTTGTGCTTCCCTATTATCATAGGGCATGCATTGGACCGGACTTCCTTGGAGACTGTGCCTTGGCCGACATGGATGATGGCATTAAATGTGTGCCTTAGTTTGTTTCCTTGGCCGACCTGTTTTGGCGGGTTTGATTATTTTTAAAAATGTTTGGCTGGGCCGACATGTTTTGGGGGGAAAATTTGATAAATAGGCATTCTTGCCTCATTGTAAGGGTTCAGTTCAGAGGATTTTGATAGTAGAGATTAGCAAGAGCAATAGTTAGAGTTTTTTAGAATTTCTTGAAGCAAATATCATATTCAGAACAGTTGAATTGTTGCAGCATTTGATGATTAATACAATTGAAGGCATTGTGGTTTTCCTGGTGAAATCCTTTGTGTTATCTCATCTCGCATGTTTCTTTTGTTCTATCTTTTATATTGCTTGAAGATCTAGGGTTTAATGTTCAGAAATAAATTAGTTTAGTTGGATAAATGGTGTATGTGATTTCATATTTGGAATGTCGGTAGCTATCTTTGGTCTATACTCCCAGTAACTATCTGATTGTAGTAGGCTGGTGCAGTCAACCTGGACCATATATTCAAATGTGCTTAAGTTCGGTTGTAGATGCAAGTCTATGATTTGAAAATTTGTATTCCTCAGAAGATTGCACTGTTCCTGTAAGATTGCTTTGTGGGTCAAACAGGAATTGGTTATTTGAGATAGGTCCATTCCAGATATATGTCATTTGCAGTGCTTGTCCTTTCGGTAATTTAGATCTTATCACTTTCCTTGCATCCCTATCTTTTGCAATTTCTTTATTATTCGGTTAGACTTAGGATTCAAGATCATCATATTGTCAGATCTGATAATTTGAAAGGGTTCAGTCTGCTTGTAGTAAGGTCCGATTGTGATTACCAGCAATTTCACATTTCATCTGAGTTGTTTTATGCATTGTTATGACCTAACACCCGAGAGACCTTGGGGTGATTTTCAACAATTTATTGTTGGAGATTATCTTTCAAGAGAGATAGAATATCATTTTCTGTCTGAGTGGTTGCTGTGCAAAAAACACCATCAACAGATTGGCGCTAGAAGGAGGGCCTGAATGAGCACACTAGATCGTTTCTTGAATGCCATCTCTCCAGAGAGATTTAGGAGAAATACCAGATCCATCACCAGAGAGGAAGATTTAGAGGAGCTTCAATTTCCCAATAGGTCAAGAAGGACTAGAGGGAGAGGAGAATCATCATCGCCCGCTCCATCACCAACATCATCCACATCCTCATATAGGGGAGTATCATCATTACCTATCCCTTCACCAACATCGTCCATATCTTCTCACCCTGAGGTTGAAGCAATACCCGTTCCTGAAGAGGTTCCCCCTCAACAGCCCCAACCTGCCATTAACCAACCACAACCTCCACCCCCGCTCTTACCAATGGCTTTCCTTGCCAATAATCCGTCACCTTTGTCCTTCGATGCTTATAATGTAATGCCCAAAAATTCTGAGCATTTCTGCTCGAAATTCCATGTGAATGACCCGAACAGAACTGCAGAAGAACACATAAGGATTTTCCAAACTTGCCTTAAAGACAGAGGAATTGTCCATGAAGATGTTGCTTGTAGGTTATTTCCTTATTCCCTGGGTGAAGAAGCCTTTTATTGGTACAACCATCTCCCTGCTGGCTCAATTTAGAATTGTAGTGACCTTGAAAAGACCTTTCTGCAAAAGTTCCGAATACCCATCAGTGCTAATGAGTTATACCTGCAATTTATCAGAGTCAAGAGAGAAGTCAACGAACCCATAGCCAGTTTCAATAATAGATTCCATCGTGCGTTCACCAGATTGCAAGACCCATATGTCCTAGATGATGGTACTGCCCTGGGAGTATATTATGAAGCTCTGGATAGTCTAACGGCAACCTTTCTGAAATGGAGACCTAACCCTCCAGCCACCTTGACAGATGCTTATACGGAGGCTGTCAAGCTTAGCACAGACTTGAGACAGCACTTGACGGGGCCATTGCCTTCTCTGGGACCAGTTGCACATCCCAACCAGATTCAGGCAGTAAATCAAGCTCTCACCAATCATACCCCAATTATGAACCCAGTTCCCCAATTACCCATAGTACCACACCCTGGTCATCCCATGAACCAAATCTCTCCTATGACAAACTTCCCTCAACAACAAGTGAACCAACCCATGTATCAGTCACAGCAGAATAGCTTCCCTGCTTACCTACAGAATTCTGAGGTGCTGCACCAGTCTTTGGGATCCGCCACAATGCCTATTCCCCCTCAGAGTAACCCGAACCAGATCCCTTACCAAGATCCTAATAGGGAGAGAATTGATGAAATGGATGAACAAATTAAGAAGTTAAATCTGGAAGTGACTTACCTGAGAAATCAGAATAGTCAGTTGCAAGCTGCTCAGAAGGGAATGCAATCTAATCAGAACAGGGAGTTCTCACAAGGATATAACTTTGACAAGGGACAGCGTAATGACAGAGGGTTCTACAATGATAGGGGATATAAGTAGGATAGGGGTTACAACAATGACAGAGGTTTCAATAATGAAAGGAGGTAGAATTTCGATAGAGGCCAAGGAAGTGGATCAGGATTTGATAAAAGGCCACCACAAGGACAAAACAGAACTTGGAATACAGGGCCTAATAATGGAGGAGTTCCTACTCCATTGGATCAGCCAGCCAATCAGATAGTTAATCAATATGTGAACAAACCAGTCAGCTAGGATAAACCTCCTAACGGTGTATATTTGGCAGAGGCAGCCCTATCAGGATGGTGCAGACTCCATAAGACAAGCCAGCATTCAGAACTGGAATGTCCAAAATTTCAAACTGCAGCCTCCATTTTTCAGTATGAGGTGGAAAATAACGCTAATTGACAGGAGATTGTCCCCTCTAACCCCTATGATTCTCCTGTGCTGGTATTGAATCATGCTCCTTTTCCAGCCAGCAAGGAAAATATGCCAGAAGAACCCGATTCCCGTGATGAAACAGATCAGATTTGTAATGGAGATGAGGTGGCCCGGTTGTTTGACGAAGGAAATATAAATGACAATGGTCCCTTGGATCAGGACGAAGCTTATGTTGAAGAAGTTCAGATGTTTCAGAGACAGGGATTGAGGGATATGCCTCACAGACGCCCACAGCCTGGAGGGCCCTTCACCACTTCCATTCCTCCCAATAACTTTAGCACCCCTCCAGATCCTAATGCGAGCAATAATCCGTCTTATCCACAGGTTTCCAAGCAGTACCTTTCGAAAGATAGACAACCTCAAGCAGAACCACAGAAGGAAAGGACTATTCAAGCAAGCAGGGATAAGGCAGAGGAGCCACCTAAGGAGGTCTCCACTGACATGAGTGAAGAACAGATGGCTTCGTATATCGCGGAGGAATTCAAGAAATTAAAGGTAAACCTTTCTGCTTTTGAATTGTTGAGGTTTCCTGCAATTAGAAAGGCTATCTTGGGTACTTACGATGCAAATCCAAAGACATCGGACAAATCTTCTGGTGAGCATATCATCCAGACCTCCGGTTTTCAGCCTGTGAACACCCAAAGTCAGACATAGAATAGGACTAATCTACCCCCTGGAGATAGAGGAAAAGAAAAGGATAGAACTCAAGTGGCTCAGGTAGATACCCGGCCTACCTTGTTTCAAGGGAAGATGGAGACTCCACCATTTCTGATATCAGTCTGAATCTTTGGTAAGAACCTTCACAATTGTTTGTTAGATTTTGGTGCATCTACCAACGTGATGCCCCTTGGAGTTTGTAGGGCTCTAGGAATTACACCTGCTGATTCCCAGAAGAAGGTCACTCAGTTGGACAGAACCGAAGTGAGTGTAGTAGGGGAACTCAACATGATCCAGATGCAGATAGCCTCTGATCCAAGAATCCAGCAGATTATTAACATTCAAGTGGCTGATATTCCTGATGCATACGGTTTAATTCTAGGACGAGAGTTCACCAAAGCCCTGAATGGGTATGTGTCCACTGACCACTCTCACATGTGGCTTCCCTGGAAGGGAGTGCCTAATCAGATAAGGATTGAGAGGGAGCCTAGAATGAAGTACATGATAACAGAGTACCAAAAGACTTCGACCGAGGTTCTCATATCAGAAGCTGGAATGGGAAACTACTTGCTATCCGCCCCATATGAAGAATCAGATGTAGAAGAGGTGCTGATGTTGCATACGATGCCAGTGGACGCTGAAATAGGGTCGAGTCTTGTTGAGGTCCTAACAGAATCAGTTGAGGAAGAAGAAGAACCTGAGGATAGAAAGATTAGCTTACTGGACAATTTCCAAGATTTCATCAAGCAATGCGCGGAGAATCAAACTCACTTAGGAAAGAAGACAAGTTTTAAGGAGTTACTCTTGCCGAATTGGTGCAGAGTCCACAATGCTTCTCACTCAGAATTGGAGTGTTGCTTGTGTCAAACAGCAGTGAAAGAAGTGTACAAAAGCATGAATCCATCTCGGGTAGCTAGCACAGATGAGCAGAATCTGCAAGCAAAGTATGGAAATCAGAAACCTGATGTGGCAGAGGAAACCTCTAATACTGACAAGCCAAAAGACAAAATGAAGAAAACCACCACTGCGGAATACTGGACTCTCAAGTTTGATGGATCTAAGTCCAAGCAAGGGGCTGGAGCTGGATTTGAATTGATAAGTCCCAAAGGTAAGAGTTTCTTCGCAGCTCATAGACTCCAATTTCATTGTACAAATAATGTGGCTGAATATGAAGCTTTAATTCACGGACTCCTTATGGCACTCAAGAAAAAGGTCAAGGTCCTACAAGTTTTTGGTGACTCAGAATTAGTGGTCAAACAAGTAAGAAAGCAGTATGCCTGCCACGACAGGAGAATGACCAACTATAGGCATAGAGTGTGGGACCTCATTGAGGGGTTCGACGCTTTAATATCCATAATTGATCCTGTTGAAGAATCAAACTCATTTACCTCTAGCTCAAGGCCAAGCATCTTTGCAAACGACATCGTCTCATCGTGATTGGAAGAAGCTTTAATGCCGGAATTAACTTATGTCCCGCTGGCCCCCTGACAATGTGACTAATTTTCAGGTGTTTGAGGATGATAAACATATCCTTGACTTTATCACGAACACGGATGTCTTTGCTTCACAGATCATTGACGAAACAGAACCTCAAGAAGCAGAATTGGACCTGGAAGGTGTGCTGAATTTGAAGTCCAATACTATTCCAAGAGGAATGGTACAGCTGGAGAGAATTTTTGATATGGACAAAATCAGAGATCAGGAACAGGAATCTAAGAAAGAGTCTATCAGTGGACAGTGTGACACTCACAATGTGGGCACCGAAGACGATGTAAAGAATATTTTCATTGGTAAGGTTTGTACTCCTGAAGAAAGACATGAACACCGAGCTCCTGCATATTATTAAGTGCCCCGGGTTATGAAGACTTGAAGACTTATGATACATCCATCATAACTCATTAATTATACCTCTCTGCCGTGCCAAGCCTTTTAGACAGAGGCAAGACCTATTAATGTGCCGTTGAGCCAAATTATTGCTGCAGTGAAAGTTCTGTAACCGTCCACTAGACTACATTTCCTGTCAGGCATTCTACTTGGGTGGCGAATCTGGTTCCAGTGAGAAAGAAGAACGGAGAAATTAGGCTCTGTGTTGACTTCAGAAATCTGAACAGGTCATCTGAAAAGGATAATTATCCAGTTCCCTCGTTGGATGAAGTGTTATGGCTAATGGACTGCATGATGTCCTTCTCACGGCTATTCGTGAGCGAGCACCCGTGATGGTCCACATGAGGATGCACACAAGACCGCCACAACAACAAAGTGGGAACTTCGCCCATGTGAGGATGCCATTTGGGCTTTATCAATGTGAGCCATGCTTGAATTGAAATATGGATACTACCTCAAGCATACTGTTAGAAAGTAGTATTATCATTTACATGATGATTCCACCGCTTCCAAAATGTAGGACTGGTATCTCAATTGCAAAGCGTTCCGTATGTGTGAATTCGGCATCTCTTTGAATCCCAAGAAGTGTATCTTCGGAGTTACAGAAGGAAAACTGCTGGGCCATGTGATATCAGAGAAAGGCATTGCTATAGATCCAGAGAGAGTGGAAGCCATCTTAAAAATTCAGCCGCCTGCCAGTAAGAAAGAGATGAAATCTTTCTTTGGTAAGATTAATTTTGTCAGGAAATTCATTACTGGATTTGCTAAGATTGTCAAGCCACTAAATGCCATGTTAAAACAAGATGCCAAGATAGAGTGGACTGCAGAAGCGAAGGAGTCCTTTGCAGAGATTAAGAGAGCCATTGCTGATGCTCTAGTGTTGGTGAGTCCAGATTATAGTAAACCATTCTATATATATTCCTTTGCTTCAGACCACTCATGTGCTGGAATGCTGACGCAAAAGTCTGATGAGGGGAATGAGCATCCCATCGCTTTCATGAGCACGCCATTGAAGGATGCTGAGTTGAAATACCCATGTGTAGAGAAGCAAGCATATGCCCTTGTTCGAGCAGTAAAGAAATTTAGGCACTATATCCTCAGAAACAAGGTGTTTGCAATTGTTCCTGATTCTGCAGTTAAGTTATTGTTGATGCAGAATGAGTTAGGGGAGCGCAGAGCTAAATGGGTAACTATGCTTCAGGAGTTTGACATTGAGATCCAGCCCATGAAACTGGTAAGAGGACAGGGACTCACCCAGACCATGGCAGAGATAGGCCCTAAATTGTCTGTCTGTAATTATGATGTTGGAGCGGTTTCCCCAGATGGCTGGTATGATGATATAGTTTATTATTTGCTGAATCAGCGAGCTCCTGATCATCTTAATGCAGTACAGAGGTGAGCCTTGAGACTGAAAAGTGATGGTTTCATGCTGAAAGGAGCTGTCCTATACAAGAAGAACCACGAAGGTATTTATTTGAGGTGCCTTGGGAGGCAGGAGTCTGAGAGAGTACTAAATGAGTTTCATGAGAAATATGGCACTGGTCATGGTTCTGCCATTGCCACTGCGAATCAGATTTTGAGGGCAGGGTACTACTGGCCTACTTTGTTCAAGGATGTTCATCAACATGTACGGACCTGTCACATTTGCCAGACTGCAGCAACAAGAGAAAGGTGTGCAGCACTTCCGCTCCAGTCTGTTATTGAGGTAAAACCTTTTGCTCAATGGGGTATGGATTTCATCGGCCCCATCAATCCACCATCTTCTGCTGGACACAGGTATATCCTCACCATTACTGATTACTTTACAAGGTGGACTGAAGCATTTTCTTGTAGGCAGTGTACATCAGAGGTAGTAATCGATTTCTTAGAATCTATCATTCTCAATCGGTTTGGATGTCCTTTTGCTGTTGTGTGTGATAATGGTCCCGCCTTTGCATCCTTGAAATTTTCAAACTGGGCTTTTGATCATGGCATTGTTGTTAAGTTTGCATCTAATTATTATCCCCAGGGGAATGGTCTAGCTGAATCCTCTAATAAGAACCTGTTGACTGTTATCTGAAAACTGTTAGAGCGGAACCCAAAGGACTGGCATACCCAGCTTAGGTTTGCTCTTTGGGCAGATCGTACTCGGGTTAAGTCCTCCATTGGTACCTCTCCTTATCATTTAGTGTACGGTCTAGAACCAGTTTTCCCTATCCAGCTCAAAATCCCAACTCTGCAGTTTATCAACCAGTTTTATGATGAGGGTGATAGAAGGGAAGCGAGATTAGCTGAATTGTTGCATCTTGAGGAAAAACGGGATAATGCCCTTGAAAGATTCGCCAAACACCAGGGGGTAGTCAAGCGATGGTTTGATAGGAGAGCTAAAGTCAAAGCCTTTCGAATTTCTGACCTTGTCCTGTATTGGGATAAGCCGCATGATCAGAAAGGTAGCCATGGTAAGTTTGATAGATTATGGCTTGGTCCTTACCAGATTGCTGAAATTCTGGGAGATAATGCCTTCCGTTTGAGAACTCTCACGGGAGAAGACATACCACTGCCTGTTAATGGGTAGTATCTTAAACATTATTTCCAGTCTTGAGCTGTTCTCGGCTCTTTGCCCTGTAAATAGTTAGTTAGGTTGCTCTCTTTGCTTGCTTTGCTTGTTTTGGTTAGGGTAGGTTTCCCTTTCGCTTTGCTGGTTTCGTTTGGTTAGAGTAGGTTTGCTTTGGTTTGTTGGTTTTGCTTTGCGTTGCTCTTGCTTTTGGTCTTATCTCTTTGTGGGATTTTGGGTGCATCTGTATGATAATGGTGACAAAGCAGGTCCAATGTTCTTGATATTTCCCTTACAAACTTTAATCTTTTTTCCAGAATGTTATGGTATGAATTTCGTTGCCTATGTCCCTTGTCCTTGTGGTAAGGCGAAGATTTTCTGGTCAGTCTGAACAGGAATGTATTGGGGTCTTATACCTTTAATCTTTAAATATACCTGAAGTTGTAAAAGGTCCTTATAAGGTCTGGACAGGCGAAAAATCTTCTTCTGCTCTAGTGCCACTGTGGTTCTCAGCCCTGAGTGTGAACTTCGCTGTTCACGGGTTGAATAAGTTGAGTAAAAAGAAATATTCGTAAAACAAAAAAAAAAAAAAGAGCAAAGAAAAGAAAAGAAATGTATATTCAACTCATCAGGGGGATCTGAATATCTCTACCGAAGGCAGACCGGCCGCAAAGAGAGCTATGTTCGGGGAGCAATGGCCATAATCTCGTTTGGTTATGGACGCCGGCCGGCAATGTAGGTCATCCGTGTTACTTTAGGGTCGAATCTTTTACGTAGCCTGCTCATACCAAGTCTCGGTTCTTTCGTAACCGAAGGTGGTGTAATATATGCACTGCATAACACTTGGACCCCGATATAGGAATGTTCAATGTCCGGGAGTTTTTGCTTTAACTTAGGGTGACGGTTAGTACTTGTTTAGAAAACTGCAGTTCGGGTTCTGATTCCACATATCAAAATGTTCAAGCATTTCAAATAGAAAGCTTACTTGTTAGCAGTTTTTGTAACACACTCCCCACTTAAGTGGGACCCCTTTTGGTGTGTCTTTGACCTTGATTCTATTGACCATATTTTAGGTCTCTATTATTGGTTTTACCGGGCCTGGGTTCTCGCCCTTTGAAGCGCTGATTGGCACCAGTTTTGGCTAAGTCCAGCCACCTAACTGGGATTTCAAGTGACCTTTCCGCCCCTGGTTCCTGTCCCCGCCTTTGCCGGATTCTCCGATTCTGGGTTTTTGCCTAAATTCGGGATTTTCCGGTCCAGTCGGATTTTCTCGGATTCCGTCAAAGTCCCGATCTTCCTGATTTCCCCGGTTTCTGCATTTCTGCGGAATCCGTGTCTCCGCGCATTCTGGGATTCTCCGAAATTCCACTTGGGGCTCGGGTTTCCAGACTTGTCAGAAACGTCTTTTCGCGCATTAATGGCTGAGGTACCTTGGTTCAAGCGGGTATAAGGTCGATTTAGGGCATTTTCCGATTCATTCCAACTTTGATTACTTCCTCGTTTTCTGCTCTGGCGATTCAGAACTTGCGTTTGAGCTTTGAGGATCGATCTTGGTTTGCTTGCGCGTGAATTGCTTGAGTGTTGCTGCCAGTATCTCGTGGCTTGGACGTGTTGTCACGTGGATTAATTTTTTGAGCTCGATTTCAGCCCGTCTTGGTCCATGGTATGTATTCGTCGCCCTTCCGTTTGCTTGCATGGTGATTTGAGGTTTTCTTGTACTGGGCATTGTTGAATTTTGGGGTCGGCTCGTGTTTGACTTTGGGTTTCGTATTTATTCAGTCAGGTTGATCTGTTTATTATTGAAGCCCATCTCTCGTGCCCTATAAGTTCTGTTTGTTCATTTAATTGCATATTTACATTTTTGACAGAATTTTGGGTCGTGTTGCATGTTTGTTTTGGGTGTGGAATGTGTTACCATGCGAATTTAGGGTTTCCTTGGTGTTTTGGTTAACGCGATGATTTGATCTTGTGTTTGAATGACTTTCGCCTCATTTTGTGTCGGCTTCCCCGTCCTCTGAGGATTAGAGGGCTTTTAGGTAAATCCCGAACTGATATTTTAACCCTAAAAGCTTGCTTTGGTTTTAATGGCGGATATGTGGTTGTTCGATTTAGGGCATCATCGTTTTGGTATGGGATCCTTCCTTTGAGTGCTTCTGAGAGTTGGAACCCTTTGCATATTCGAGTCTGGTGATTGTCGTCAGTTTTGTATTCATTCGAGCTTAGGTATTGGAGATCTTGTGGTCGCTCCTGTTTTGGTGCACGATTTGCCATTTTTCGGGTTTCCGAGGCTGTCGCGGAATTTTCGGTCTCCCGGATTTTCCCGGTTTCCTTTTATTCCGCGGGCAGGGTTAATTTCCGGTGCATTTGACGCTGTCCGCGAAAGTCCGTCCCATTCAGATTTTTTCGGATTTCCTGTTTGGTCGCGTTCTTTTGCATATTTCGGTGATAGGATTGATGGAATGTTTGTTAACGCCTATTTCTTGATTGCCAATGAGAAAAATTAATGATTTTCCTTTGATTTCCGAGCGTATTAATGATTTACATGGCTAATAGTGCTTTGGCAGCAGGAGTCCGTCTGGGTCGGATTTCTCCGGAATTCCGCCCCGAATGTATTTTCCCGGATTATACGATTTTCCTGGATTATTTGATTTCTCCGGATCTCGGAAGATTGGCAATTGGCATTTGGTTTTAATGGATTTATATGATGTATGCTAACCTTTTGGATTGATATGAGCTTAATAATTGAATTCTAACAATGATTCTTGGATGTGCAGGCCGAATCAAGCAAAGCTACTGCTGGGAAGTCCAAAGGTGGT
Organism: Sequoia sempervirens; assembly: GCA_007258455.2. Taxonomy (NCBI): domain Eukaryota; kingdom Viridiplantae; phylum Streptophyta; class Pinopsida; order Cupressales; family Cupressaceae; genus Sequoia; species Sequoia sempervirens. Next base: position 83,644 of record VDFB02155951.1, read on the forward strand.
GCGGGGGCATCTGTAGTTTTTGAGACAGAAAAATTGAGATTGGACATGAAGAGTCAGGTCCCAGAGAGTAAGATATCCTCCATGTGGGCGGATGTGTCCGATACAAATGTTGGTGCCTGGCGTTATGAGGAATTCAAACAAAGAACAGCTGAGAAGGACCAGTCGGCATTGAGGCAAGGGATGATGAACTCAGGGTTGGTACATGTGGCAGGGTTCCCTCCAGCAGTCCAGTGCTACGAGCTAATTTTGGAGTGTGCTAGGCAGTACGCTTTTGACACACAGATGGTAGTTAGCACTGAGGGACGAGTGTTGGCAAATTTCAGTCCAGCCTCCATTGCCCGGGCCTTCAGCATGCCGGATCTCCCCTCGGTCTGCGCCCTAAACATTGACACTGCTCGCACATATTATGAGAACGAGCCAGTTAAGGCTCAACAGCTTATCAACTCATGGCTTGAGAAGCCCAAATCTCACCACTCCAAATTGCCCAAACAGTTGCACAGGGTGAAGTTCAGGCCAGATATCTATGACGCCATCACACTGTTGAGCAGGGTGGCCGGACTTAAAACTGCCGGGGTATTGGAAAATTGGATGGTCCATGTGATCACCAAGATAGGCCAAGGAACGAATTACCACTGGGCAGGACTTATCAGTGCAGAAATAGATAGGCAACTGAGGAATGTTTTGGAAGGAAAGAAGTTTACCATGTCCTCCTATGTCATATATATACTGGCCATCTCCTACCCCTACAAGGGACTGACTCCGGCGGGAACCGTTGGACAAGACATTATCTATGAGGTCTATCCGGAATTGCACCTCGGACACGAAGATTATAGGAGGGCCAATGATGCCTTCACTATGCACATTACCCGGACCCTTCAGAATGCGGAGCATATTAGATTGTCCGATGGGGCTAAGGGGTTGATTAAGAATTACAGAGCTTGGTTCATCCAGTTCCCCACTTTCACTTATCTCCGGATTGATGGATGCCCCGTTGCTCCCTACAGACTGCCCAGGTATCCCACTGACCACATAGTGCTACTGGAGGTCGTAAGACAAATTTGTGAGTTCGATACGGTGGTGAAGAGGGAGAAATATAAAACTGGTTTTGGAGGTGACTTCCCTCTTGGGATTGGCGTGGATGTGATGTGCCCTTCCATTCAATCAGCTCACACTGCAGGTGAGGAATTGGCCGCCTATGGATTCTCTTTCCATTCAAAGAGAATGAATTTTGACATCACCGGAGGGGCACAGAAAAGGGCTACCTGGGAATACAGGCACAAAGAGGACTTGGAGGACTACTGGGTCAACATCAAGGATGACCTTGATGCACGAAGGAAAAGGTATTCCCGGCTGCCAGTAGAGGCAATTAGGTAGTACAATGTGAAGCTGATTCCAGATCAGCTGGAGGATGATGGAAAACTGGTCCAGGACCATGTCTATGAGCCCATCAAGGATAGGTCAGTGGCGGATATTGATTGGAATGAGCCTGAGGTGACAGAGTTGGAGGACTTAGTGGCTCCAGTGCTAAAATTTACCTTTGCTTGGATCAAACATGAGGTATGGGTGTTGGAAAATGCCAATGTACCCTTCACTTTCGACTTGATGGGGAATCTCAACCCCATGTCCACCTCTGAAGAATCCGGGGAAGAGGACCCCAAAGGGAAGACAGCCAAGGCCTCTCCCTTCAAAATCAAAGTTAGAAGTCCTAAGGGGACTCAACCTGTAGCAAAAAGGAAACCTATCGGCAAACACAGGTGGAAGACCCTGACTATCAGCAAGTCCTCGGACGAGGAGGAGGCGGAGAAAGCTGAAGAGGAAGATGTTCCTCCACCGCCCAAGAAAGCCAGAACTACAAGGGTGGCGAAGAAGAAAGGCCAGACGACTTCAGAGGATGACCCCCCAATTGTGGATGTGGAAAGCTCCGGAGGGGAGAAGACCAAAGTATACACTAGAAGATCCAGAACTCCTTCCCCAAAGGATGTTGCACAGCCAAAGGATTCTTCTCCAATATTGCCAGCCACTGAACAGGACAAGCCTGTCTCTCCTCCACAGAGTGTAACAGAACTGGAGAATCCGGATGAACAGGAAATCAGCGGAGAGGCAGAGCCGTTTAAGGAAGGGGCATTATTCAGTGAGGCTGCCGAGCTCGATGGAGAGACAGAGGAGAGGCACACTTCTCCCTTGGTATAGTACGAGGATTCTTCGGAGAGTGAGAAGGGCCGCGGATCGCCAGAACCGGAGGAAGGCCTGCCTGCTCGGACTCCATCACCAGTGTTTTCAGAATTGGGAATTGAGGAGGCTGTTCAGAGCAAGGAGACCCCTGAGAAGAAAGAAGATGACAAGGCAACAACTGAAGAAGAAGTCGAGGTGACAGTAGCAGAAGAGGAGAAAGCCACAGAGGACCCGGGGAAAACTGACACAGAAGGAATCCGGACAGACCCTGTAGCCCCGGACTGGTTAGAAAAGGAAATAGCAAGGAAGAAACAGGTGATAGTGAAGGACGCTCCTCTTGACTGGGATGCAATGTTATCCCAGATTGGTAAGGGGAAGAAGAAGAAGGCTGCCAGGATAATTTCCCGGGTAGAAAGGGATGAAGTGCACAACCGTGTAGTCCACATCGCCACCCCTGTTGCGGATAAAACAAGAGATGAGGTAGCAGGCCAGGATTACAGTGTCCAAACCATTAACCTTGGGCCGGCCTCCCTAGAGCAAGACATTGAGGAATTCGAGGGGTCAAGTGCTGTAATTGTAGACAGATTGAAGAGGGAGACTCAGACAAAGAGAGAATTGAAAAGGGAAAATGAAAGGTTGAGGAAAAGCTTAGAAGAGGTCATGAAACCTCTACAGTCCCTCCATCCGTCCTCCTCTTCTACTCCCGGATTTCTGCCGAAGGAAACAATTTCTGGCATAGAGAAGATGAAGGCTTCCACACAAGCTGCCATAGACTGGTTGATGAGTGTTCGGACACAAGGGGATGAAGCTATTAAGGAGATCCTGTCTGTTGGCAAGGATGCAGTCCGAGGAAAAGAGCTGATGGAAAGCATCCTTTCTCAGGATAAGAATGATGTCGATTCCCTGCTGCAGAAGACAAAGATTATTCTAGGGCATGGCAAGGAACAATTGGGCAAGGATGGAATTCTCCCCTCCACCAGATTGGATGAACCGTGGGAATGGTTCGAGGCATTGCAAATCAGGCAGGGAGCCCTGAAAAAGATACAGAAACGAAGAAAGTCCATTGATGCTGACCTCACTGCAATTTATGATGGTTGCATTGCATTTTTTGAAGTGATGACAGGGAGGAATAAGATGGCTCCTAAGTACCTAAGTTTAGATCAATTGAAGGAATGGTGGTATGAGGTTTATGCCCCGGATTCTGATGAGGTTGTCACTGGCCATATGCTTGATGATGCAGCTATATATTTGGCAGTGATAGATAGATACCTGACCAGCAGAAGGGATTGGAAGAAAACCATTGAGCGGTCCAATGAAGGGATTGATTCGATTAAATTCTGGCTCAAAGTTTTGCCATTGCCACCCATTGCTGAGCTGGAGGGAGTTTTCTCGAAGGTCCAAGGGTTACCAGCGCAGAGAAAAAACAAAGGAAGCAGCGGTTAATGTTTATCTCGAGATTTGTGCTTCCCTATTATCATAGGGCATGCATTGGACCGGACTTCCTTGGGGACTGTGCCTTGGCCGACTTGGATGATGGCATTAAATGTGTGCCTTAGTTTGTTTCCTTGGCCGACCTGTTTTGGCAGTTTTTGATTATTTTGTAAAAATGTTTGGCTGGGCCGACATGTTTTGGGGGAAAATTTGATAAATAGGCATTCTTGCCTCA